>JASTWP010001779.1:0-60155 GCA_030770255.1 Temnothorax ravouxi | reverse complement strand
AGTACTCGAGATGTTGAGATCTCGTCAAATTGACTTCGACTCGACTAATCATTTCTGACTAAGATATATTTTCAAACTTAAATACTGTATTAAAAATAAAAAGAACAAATTAATTTTAAAATTATATAAATTATTTCATAACTCCAAGAAAACTAAGATCTTTCAAATTACCAATAAACTGTATTTTTATTATCCTACCATCTTCACAATCTTTTCTGTTAAAAAGAGGTACGTGCCACAGAGTGTTTTAATGAAGATTTCTCTCCGTTCGAGATTTTCCGGAAACGAACGATAGAAATATGTTTTCCCAATTAATGGTAAAGTGTGATAACTATATAGCATTAATAGTTTCGGGGGTCAACCAACCAACGCTACCTTCGGTCAAAGTATCTCAGAACTATTGTACTTTACTTTAGGTAAAGATTTTCTTTGATAAATACGCGGATCAACTTCTTCTTTAGAAATATTTAATGGAATGCCATTATTTGTCGTACCTCTCTTATCCTCAACGTACCTATCGTGGTATTTAAATCTCTAAATTGAGTTCGTACGTTAAAGTTAGGTCCATTTGAAATGAAGTCAAAGACAAGATTTTCTTAGCTGTCTGGAGTTTGAAAGCATACTCCACTAAACAGTTTAATTCGCGCGCACGACGTTTATTAATTAAATTAAACTTTAAATTAAGTACCTTCAAAATTTTCCAGTATCTGCTCGACTCTCAACTGACGATCGAAAAATTCAAATACAACGATATGCATGACGGTGGAAAAAAAAACTTTCAAGAAAATCAACATTGTATAAACATAACTTTTTTATAAAACTAATTATATCGAAATCAACTTTACCACTGCAGCTATTTCAAAAGAATATGAAACAGGGTGCAAGTAGAAACTTGCACATTGCTTCCTCATAGTTCTTAAGTGTGCAAGTAGAAATCTGCACATTGTTTACTTATAGTTCTTAGCTTTTATTTTATTCGATGCATAATTATTAGTATTTATTTATTTGTTTTGGCTTCCTTATAGAGAAAGAATTTTCCGGCGAATGCTATAGAGTGTGTATTTTTTTCGTTACCGATGTTCTGGAAACCGATTTTTTAATTCTTCTAATTCTTACGGGTCTCTCTCTCTCTTCTCTCTCTCTCTCTCTTGTCTCTCGCTGTCTCTCTCTGTCTCTCTCTCTCTCTCTCTCTCATTGAAAGAATAAAAAAAAAACGGTTTCCAGAACATCGGTAACGAAGAACTATACACTCTATAGCACTCACCGGAAAATTCTACCCCTATTTCATATACAATTCGTTAAGATTTAGTTAATTAGTTCTGGAGTTATAGAAATTTTGGTAAATTTGACACATACACACATACACACATACATACACACCAGACATTTTTTAAAATTACAATTTTTTGACATTTTAGAACATTCTAAACACGTTCAGAAAAACAGAAAAAAAAATTTTTTTTACGAAAACAAAGCTTCCTCTATGAGGAAGCAAGGAAGCAAAATTATAATTTTAAATATATCGTAATTTACATATGTCAATATTGTAATTTATATATGTCAAAAAGCTTTTATTTCTCAAAAAGATTTTATGTACTCGTTATATATGTATAAAAACAAACAAATAAATTGTCTGCAAAGTTTGCAGATTTATTTCAGAATATTGTGTACATAGTATATACAATAATTGGTACATTTTGTTTATTATCGTTATAATAACTGTGCTAGCAATTAAAAAATGTGTTAAAACATGTGTTTTTCGCGGTAATCGGAAACTTTAACTGCAACCAAGAAAGAAAGAAGAAAAAAAGCGGAGGAAGAGAGAAAAACCTCTAATTTCCATCTCTTATATTTATCTCAACTAGTTATTGTTCGCCGCTCGAGCGCGACGCAAAATTTGTACACAGAGTTTTCGAGGTAAAGAGAAATATTTTCTTTGAGACGGTCAGCGAACGTGCCACTGCGCAGATATTTGTCGAATACATATACGGTCCGTATATACATATCAAAACGCGAGAATAGAATAGTTCACGTTTGATCTCGCAGGGAGTTCTCATTTATTTCCGACGTAAGGGTATTTGCGTGAATGTAAATCTCCTACCGTCCAGATATGCCTTTAGCGTACGCTACTAAATGGGATACCTACCTCTAATGCAGAATTAAGTTACTCCCTAGTTACGGACGCAATTCCCCCATATCGCTTCCGGCCCTAAATCAACTTCATAATTACATATGATATAATCTGGCGCCACAAACCTATGTAGTTTTCGATCTCATTAAAGTTTAAAACTGTTAGAATCAAAACGTATACAAGAATCGAACTTTCATTATGCATGCATAAATGCAGATCGAGTATACCCAAATCATCGAATGCTTCCTTAATCACAACTTCCTTCATTGATAGAAAAGAATGAAAAGATCATTTATCGCACTTTTCGAATTTTTAATACTGTATTATCTTTATAACTATCAAGAATAAAAACTCTGCTAAAATAAATATTATACATATTATTTAAAACAATTTAAAGAATATTATCATTTATTTTCTCTTTTGAAACTTAAATCAAATTAAATTGTCAAAAGTTGTTTATTTTCAATTGTTCAGTATTTGCCGCGTGATATTTCTGATAAGAAAAATATACCTATACTATCAAAATCAACGGAAAAAAATTGAAAAAGTATAAGAAAGTATTTGGAAGTGCAGTCTTATGACAGTTTGGATAAGCAAAATGCGACAATAAATATATAGTATTTTTCATTTTTTTTTCGCTGCTATCGGTATTACTGCTTACCTCAATTTTGAAAAACATCATAAAAGAAATATCGGAAGACTTAGAAAACGCTACCATTTTATAAGCTATATACTATAATAAGACACTAAATTTTTAAAAATCGCATAACTGGTGGAAGGGTGTCGCGCTTTATCGTGGATAAACCGAATCATGTACAAGAAAACGACAAGACTTACTTGCAAATCTCTTTTTATCAAATGTCCCCCACATGGTATAGAAAACGTATAAAATATAATAACATTCCTCTCCATTGCGCCGAAAAAATACTTTGACGTAAAGAAAACGTGTTTTAACTAATCAAAATAAAAAAGAAAGAAAGATACATCGAGATTTTAATATTATGACAAAGCGTATAAAAACTTTCGTTAAATTGCCTGATAAACTTCTAAATTAAATAACTAGCTTTTGTAATAAATCATTTTGCAGAGTATAATTCATGTATATTATTACAAGCTATTTACAATTATTATATTAACTCTTTACCTTAAGTTTGCATGATGCATTTAAACAAAAATAAAATTAAATAAGTATGAATTACAAACTTAACTACGATATTTAAATGGACTCACAGTCGATTGATTACTTGATAATGTTTCATGACTTGAAAGCGTTTAAAGTCATAATTCAAGTTTCTATAAGTTAATTATTTATTTTCAAATTTATCGTGAAAAATACTAATATCTTTTGTTATTTTTATTTACTTTTCTATTTATTTTGCAAAAGCAACAATAAAAAAAGAGAAATAGACGACACCTTAAAAAAAAATGTTTCTTTAAGACTACTTTTATTATTGCACGAATCTTATATGTTCCTAAGTACGTGCTTTAAAAATACGACTTGGAGTTAGTAACGCCACAGTTGACAGGACACGTTGTTGGCAGATATGACGTTAGAATAGCACTATATGTGTTTTCAACACGTTTCAGCAACTCATCGGCATCTTTCATTGAAGTAGTATTGATATACTAAAGTATCTACTCTTTGCGTATAGTAATAGCAGTAATAATTATACATTATAAATTTTGAATTTAAAAATTAAAAACTATGGAATTTGAAAATTTGAAAACTTTTTGCCCCAAACGATAAAATTAATAACTATAAAACAATTCTTTAAAATAAAAAACATCATTTAATGAGGCAAAAGTACAAGAATAATAGAATAATAGTATAGAATATTACGTTGAAATACGTCACACATATTTTATAATGACGAATTAAATCAATATAAGACTATAAGAGA
This sequence comes from Temnothorax ravouxi, assembly GCA_030770255.1. Classification (NCBI taxonomy): domain Eukaryota; kingdom Metazoa; phylum Arthropoda; class Insecta; order Hymenoptera; family Formicidae; genus Temnothorax; species Temnothorax ravouxi. Next base: position 56,123 of record JASTWP010001779.1, on the reverse strand, counting down.
GAGAAAAATATGTTTAGCAAGTAAAAATTAACAATTATTAATATTTATTGCATTTAAAAAACAATATGTTCAAATGTAATTCAATTCAGTAAATGCAATTCAATTTAGTAAAATATGATCCAGAACTCATTACATCCGCGAAACGAATTCGACGTGGTAACGAAAAAGAAAAAGAATCGGCGACGGCGGACAATAAAAAATTTACATTTCCGCTGCTAATTTGACCAAGCAATTTAGCTTAATTCAACAGAAATAAATTTTACTGTGCTACCACACTTTCAAGAATAAAATTGCATTATAGTTGTCGAGAGCGAATCGCCGACGGCATGCTCGACGAAGATACGTTATATCGAGCTATCGTTTACGGTACATTTACGCTACTTAGCGAACTTCTTAGCCCGAAGTCGAAGCCCGCCGAATATCCCGAACATACTCTACATTCACGTCGAACGCCAGAAGAATATAATTCAAGTTTCAACGATCGAGATGGAGAGCGGCGAAGGGATGGCCTTTCTTAGTTCACGCAAGCTTAACGCAGAGTGTGCAGTGCACAGAACACACATCGGACTCGAATGCAGACACTGGCGCGGGCGTTGTTGACGCGGTCTCGGAGTTTAACAAAGTTCTTCCGAGTCCTAACGAGCTTACTCTTGACCAGAACCGGTCGAGGATATGGCTTCCGTCTCTCGTAGCAAATGGTTAACCTACATACCCCGCCTCGAGATATTACTTACATCCCGATCGAACGTATAGCTAGACGCGACTTGTCATGCTCGAAGACCATACGCATTCACGCACGCATTGTCGCGGATTCGTGGATACCAGATATCGTATAAATAATTTAATATTCACTTGATTATATGTATATTATTCAAATACTGACAGATTAATACCTGGTGATAGAAATACATTTAGATTTGCGTAGGCTTTGCGAACATTTACAGTCTTCATGCACGCATTTATAATGCTAAGCACGTAAACTAGCCGCTGGTACATTAAGTATTTGTTTCTTTTAATTGCATAAGTGCGATCTCGATAATCCGATATCGCTTGACTGCTTGTGCAGTGTCTAAAAATATTCCTTAGGATATTTCCGGCATTTGTGACGCGTATAGGGTACACCGCGGGAGAGCGTTCAATTTCATCTCGAACGAGTCTGGCCGGCCAACTACGTATGTATGTATGTAACCCCCGTTCCTCGCTGCCCCGCCGTAATTGAATACTCAATAGGATTTACCAAAGCAGGCCGCGGCCCCCGTGCCGCGGCGTGGGCGAGCCGATCGACAGGACACACGCCAATATTTGATCCGCGTCAAAAGCTCCGAGGCGGATCCACCGGCACGGCGGATTTCCAACGGTCGTTAACCCCCGCATTGGCCGCGCTGTCTCGTCGCCGCAGCGGCGTGTGATCCTCTCCCTCTCTGCCTTCTGCTCGGGTAAACTTCCGAAAAGCCGTCATCCCCGATTTGACGGAAATTATCGATTGTATCTTTGTTTACGATAAAAAGCGACGCGTGCGACCTATGGCCGAGAATGGCGACAACCTTTGTGATGTTTTTTTTTCCGACAGGTTCCGAGTAAATTTTCAAGTGACAGATCTGATTTTGTTGAAAATGAGTACAGTTAAAAAAAAGACAATCAAGACATGATTAGAGTTCCTATAATAAGAGTTAGGACAAACCGCCGCGCCGCCATGTAAGTACAGCCGGCCAAATGTTATGCTTTATTGTCTCACTCCCACTAACTTCTTGGCTGAAGCATATGACGATCATGATAGCTTTATCTCACTCCCACTTACAGTTTGTCTCACTCTTACTAACTTGGCTGAAACATATAACGGGACCAATCAAAAATCGTCACCACATTGGCTTAACTCTTATTATAGGAACTCTAGACATGATTGAATAGAAACTATAGAAAGTTGTTTGTTTTTAAAATTAATTATAAGTTTCCATCTTGGTAGAACAAAGGTATATACGTTCAGAGATATTTTATACGTCGCACCCGTGCACATATAAAAACGTCTCTCCGAAACGTGCCGAAACCAGCATTTAGGCGTTCCCCTGCTCGTCTTTTTGTTCGTGTAACACACACCGCGTGTGTCTATGTTTAGCCTAACCGCTCTCCCTGTTTTAGGTAACGTTCACGCCATGAGACATGAGACAACCAAATCCCACAGGTGCGGTTGCTTTAGGGTGCTCACATCGCGCGGAAGTGCCTTTGAATGGGTAAAACGGCCGTCGACAGCGCGTGAATACGCCCCGTAGGAGACACGTATGAAAGTCGCCGACTATCCGCCGGCGCAGAATGCGACCTTTCGGAGGGACAGAATAGCCCGGGTCGTCGCGATCCAGAAGACGAGACAAACCATTTCCCGTCGCCGCGCTACCGTTTCTCACGATTCTTTTACCTTCCTCTGCGTACGAATGAGAATTAAGCCACGGGTTAACCAGCGCGTTGGAAATTGTCCAAGTGATAAACGGCCACCGAGTGGATACGGTTCTTATCTACATTATCCTTCTTCGAGTTCACTTTAACCAATTTTTTTCGGCCACTCGAGAAAAACTTGGAAGAAAATGCCTACTTTAAATAAATTTCAAGACTTTCTACGTGGTTCCCGCGAATTTGAATCAAAATTATTTGATCTTGCAGATAACTTTGTAAATATAGAAAATAATTAGATCAAAAGACTTCTTTTCGTATTGTTTTAAATCCATCTTTTTAAACAATAAAGATTGAAAAGATGAGAACTTCGTGATTAATTCACACAAATTTGCAGACATATTCGACTTAAAGTCAATTATTCTGCGACAGAAATTGAAATTAAATGCCATCGATTTCTAAATATTTATTATTAATGTTAAATATATTAAATTATATAACCCCGACCATTAAATAAAAATTCTATTAAAATCTGTCTGAAATGAGAGAAGAAAAAAAGATTAAGTTTATTTTTATTAAAAAAGAATAATGACTCGACATTGATTAAAGAATATACGCTTAGAAATTTTTGCCTGCAACATGACGATGGAATCATTATGATGGTTTTTTTTTAGTGACATGGAGAATGATCGTCTGTCATAGGTAATGGTGCGCGATAAATTCGCGGTTGGTTGGCGCGTAAAGTGTGACTATATCGACGCTTCGATTGATTAATTAGATTAATTTTAATTGAACGCCTATGTATATCCTGAAGGCTAGCTACCGTCAATTTAGTTACTCGATAAATCTATAAAATAGCGTGGCGAAAGTGTGGCTACATTTTATTAAATTTCGTCTCGCAAAAGGTCGCCGTGTGGCATCGCGTCGAGCCAAATTTAGTAATGGATCATTATTGAGTTATGCAGCGAAGATACGGATATTGTAATTTAGATAATTACTTTTGTCGCCTTTATATACCATACTTATTTCATTTCACGATACGAGTTAATAAAAGAACGTATTATCAAAATGTATGTGCCTATAATTTCTGCTTTATTTTTTTATATGAATTAAAGGTAGTAATAGTTAATAAAATGATGAACATATTTCCTCATTGAGTATAATTTTTCAACTGAAAACGCTAGCTTAAGCAAGCATATTAATCTTTCGTGGCGAATAGTTTGGTGCTAAAATTGGAGATAGTGTACACTAAATGTGAACAATAAATTAACTAAATAGCACTTAATTCTACGATAGTTCCTAATTCAATTTGCTGTAGCGAAGGTGATAACTTAACGGAGGTTATCCGGTAGATATTGTGGGACTTACGATAACTAATATTATTAATTATCATTCAAAATTTCCCTTTTTTTTAATTGTGGAATTAAAACAGTATTAAAATAAAAATAAATAATGTATATGCTAGCTAAGTATGTATACAAATCTACATGTTTCTGGGAACGTAAAAAGGTAAAGAAAAGAGCTTAAAACGAACCATTTAGCCGCGATAGATGAGATTCTGAATGGAAATAAAGATATAAAATGGCTGTTTACACTTGAGCAGAGCACTGTAATAGACGAATATTCTTGTTTAAATATTACTCACGATGTTTAAGGTGCAGTCTAGGAATGGGATCCTGCGGCCAAGCCACATTTTGCGCGGCTAAGCTGATCAGAGCCAAAATCCGTAGCGACGCGCTCATCCTGGAAACAAATGGCCCTGCAGGATGTCCGACAAATCAACGGTAACTTTCAAGCCTCATCATCGCCGCCACCGATCGTCATTCCTGCAATTATATAAACAGTGACCTGTAATTCTGTTCATAAAGTTCACACTACAACCACAATAATAAAGATGTATCCTTACAATGTCGTGTGTATTATTTTATAAGCAAAATATTTCAACATTTCATCAATTATAAAGACCACAATTATAATATAAATATAATATAAAGAATTTCAAACAACTGTTTTTATCTTCTACATATTTTTTATTATCATTAAAATCATTGAATAATTAACAATCTAATATTTGTAGACATTACATACTAAATAATTTGAAGAAAGTTCTAATTTTAATATTTCTTTCAAAGATAAGATATTAGTTGTTGACTGCAATTTTTATTTAGAAATTAAAATGTTTTAACCAATTTTTCTCTCCCGACAGTAAAGTCGAAAGTTTTATCTTCTTTTACTACACAATTAATTGTTCACTAACATTATTGTCGTGCAAACGCCTTAGAATCAGAGAAAATATATCACTAAGAAAATTGGTTTTGCTCGCATATATGCACAGTATGCCGCCGCGCGTATACCTATATTCCAAATTGATATAGGTACGCATGTATTCGTTACGACGAAGAAAGAAGAACATAAGAAACAAGTCTTTTGCTCCCTTTTTTAGCAGAATTTATATATGCATATCTTCTTGTAGAAGAAAACTACTACTTGGAATAAGTAAGAGAAAGCACGAGGAAGGATAAAAGGCTAACGAAGGAACGAGAGACGACCACCGACTGCAACGACTATGATGAAGAAGACGACGATGTTATGCATTATGCAGAGAGGTCGCTAGCTCGAGTTTCTATTTGTCCTGGGGCCTTGTACTGCCGTCTTACTATCTTAAATACGTACAAGATTAAACGTTATAGTATCGAATATGTATAATATCCGCATATATATATTTTCTCATCAAATAATAGATACTGCTAATAAATGCTTTTTTATTTTAATGATTGTCAATTACTTTTTCGTTTACTGAGCACAGCTTTTATTCATATTTATAAGTAATCTCCTGAATAATAACCATTATATCTAAGAGTCCTTGTAAGTATCCGAAGCGAAATTATCATTCCATACTATGGGCGAGACTCATTTTTCTCCGACTCCACAAGTTCAGCAAAAGTAAATGGAAACAAGATTCTAATATCCAGTCACCGCGCGCAGCGGTTAAGCCCCAATTTGCTCGCACGGATTTATAAGCAGCGCGAAAGGCATGCGGCAACGTCAATCAAAACCGATAACAGTTGCATCGTGTTGTTAAAGCATTAATTAATCTCGGCCGTGTGATCAATCACATTCCAATGCAGCAATGCGCCGCATTGTTACTCGACATCTGGTAGACGATCATAAATTCATGATCGTTTCGCAGCCGGCAGCTGCGAGCCCGCGCGATCTAATAAAATCAGATTGTGAATCATGTTCGAGCGGAGACGAGAGAAGAATGTTTCGCCGCGCCGTGGATCCGTCGTGTTTGCCGTGATGTTTGCGAGAGGAAGAGCACGCGCCTCGCTAGGCGTGGCTCGCCCTACTTTCGAGAGATACGAGGGACGAGTTGCAGATCGAGAGTCACTTGCCTGCAGCATCTCTCGTCGCAGCGGCAACGGCCGCTTTCCGATTCCACGAGTGTGCCGCGCACCGAAAATGAGAGACTTTCTCTTACATTAGACGAAACTCCATCGCGCGTTTACAAACAACGGGAAAGCTTGCTGCTAAATCGCCGGATGCTCTCTCGATGCGGGGAAAGATATCTAATTTTTAACGTCCCATATACGCGGATTGTGGATGTGAAAATGCAGAAAGACGACCACGTGATTACAACTCTAATTTCGGAACTTAAGATTATCATATCCATCGTGTAGAGCATCAGAAGCGCGGCATTCTGAGAATATAAATTTGCTTAATTTGTGGGTTATATAAATATCTCTTGATAAAGACGGAGCAGTGATAGAAGAAGACATGTGCTCTTCATTTCAATAAAAAACAAAAAAAAGGTGATACTAATGAATCTTCATTATTATAACCACGCAACATTTTAGAGAAATAATATTTTTATATTCTTAAAATTTTAGTGTTACTTTCATATATAACTAAAACTGAGATGTACAGAGTTGAAAATAATTCAATATTATTGGTAAAAAAATGAAGTACACTAGTATACATACATACATAATATTAGTCTGATTTTGTGAGTCGATTATTCGATGATACATTAGATATATATTGTAAATTAAATATACAAATATATAATTAAATATATACACACACACTTCATTTTACTTAAAACATCTTCTATAAAATATATAAATTATTTTAAGCTATTTAATTATTATTGTTCATACTATATTCTTGATCACATATAATTTACCAAGTACCGGATATATGCATGGTAAATGTATCGAACTTTAGAAGGTAGATATAATTATTGTAAACAGGCATGAGATATTATAAACATCAGAATATAACTACCAATTTAGCCAAACATTTATTTACTAAATAATTTCGCAAACCTTGTAACGGTACAATTTGTGGTAATTTCTGAGCTTAATCGTACAATTTTTCCTTCATTTTTCTGCTAATTACCAGAAATGACAAACAAAACAGAAGCAAAAGCGGAGTTGCAGAACCTTTTAAATGTTTATCATGACATGTCATAAATGGGATGTCAAATTTAACCACCTGCTTTTTAGAAAGAAATAAAAACTAAATAAATAAATAAATGAAAAGAACCATCGAAGATTACGGCAACACTCGAAAAAGTGGGCAGAAAGCACACACCTTGAAAGCGAGTGAGAAACGCGCGAAACAGAGAGGAACGGCAAGGAAAAGCAAGCCGGCGCGCGGCGCAGCGCGGCGCGGAGCGTAGTCTCTCGTGAGTAAAACTTTGACCAACACGCTACAGGAAAGGGAGAACGTGAGCGCTCTACAACTGCTGTTGCTGCTGCTGCAGCGGGAGCACGGTCTAATTATCCATGCGCTTTGTGCGTGTACACTAGCTCCAACAAGAGCAATGGCAATGGCACAAATGGCGGTACGAGCGTGATTGCTCGGACCATGTAGATAGTTCTAGCGCGATTGCTCTCCGTTCAACGAGCCAGCTATCAAAGTAAAAACATCGTGTTCGCTAAGCCACTCACCTTCGTCTTGTGAGCGCCATACGCAATTTCCAACTAAAATTCTAACTGAAAATTCGTACTGAAATCCTAAAGGATTCCAGGTTTATTCGTCTGTTTATTTGTTTGTTTATTTGTTTGTTTATTGACGCAACGCAGGCATGTATACCTGCACTCGTCATCGTCTATTCTCTTCAAGAGTGCTTGAAACTACCAAACTCGAGCGGCGACATTTCTCATTGAAAACTGAAATAGCTTTTGATTTTATTTTCATTTACGAAAATAATATTTGCAGCAGAAAACATCCCTGGTAGAAATTGTCTTGCCAGCGCCACGACACTTGTCAGCGCCATGTAAGTTTGCCACGCCACAGCCTTATCCTAAAAACTGGAAAGAGCCATATCAGGGCCATGTTCGCGCCTAATATGGCATTTACATAAAATTGAACGGGCGCAGGTCTGGATTTGACTGAGTTTCTAATGCGATCCACACTTGCGCCACATTAGGTGCTGTCGAGATTCTTCTCTTTGGCTTCTATATCAACTTCTTAATTGTTTTAGAAATTATTAACGCATGTATGTTAAAATTGAGACAGAGGATTGTTTTATCTTTCACCTGCCGCGGCCGGGGTCCTTCGGCTGGCAGGGCTCTACTAATTTATCTGGCAATAAATGATAATAAATATATAATAATAAATAATAATAATAATAAATAATAATAAATAATAATAATAAATAATAAAAATAATAATAAATAATAAACAATAATAAATAATAATAAATAAATGGTATAATAAATAAATAATTTGGTTCGGCAATAAATAATAAATAATAAATTAAATTTATATAAATAATTTATAAATAAAATATATAAATAAAAACAATATTAAATAATTATTACTCTTTTTAAACTGAATTTGTTTCTTAAGATGATTTTTGAAAAATTATATATTTGCGCTGATTATGACATATGTAGACTATATATAACACTTACATCAAATTAAGAAGTAGCCGACCACGTAAGGCAGTTGGCTCACGATCCAGAGGTCCCGAGTTCGATCCCACCAAAGTAAGTGTTTTTTTCAAATACGAGAAAATATTTATAATCATAGACTGCATCTTAAGAAACAAATTTAGTTATAAAATAGTAATAAAATTTCGAAAAAAAAAATAATTTTTTTTTATGCCAGGTGAATATCATATAATACCGCTGCCATGTTAGCGCCATGCCAGCGCCATGCCAGCACCCACGTCAGATCTGTGGCGCTAGCGGGCAAAACGTGACGTTTCGCGGATGGCGCTTACCAGCGTGCCATGCCAGCTCCTGAAATGGCAGTGTGGCACGCTGGTCAGTGCCATGCAAGCGTCCAGTCAAAATTTCTACCAGGGATTTAAAAAAAGATTATTTATTATGATTTTTAAGTTATATTAAAATTCTTATAAAAAATTATTATATATTTCGAGTGATGAATTAATAAATATTGTTGAAAGATGAACAAAAATTGAATCAAAAATTGAATAATTTTTAAACTATTCTCAATTAAGATGTCTTGCTCTCCAAAAATGCTTATTTTTACTCGGTATATCTCCTCTCCCATTTCATTTTGGCATATCTTCATCTTCTTATCTGTTTTCATCTCGTAACTCCGATCTATGCCGCTGCCTAGTCTAGTTCCCTCGATTTTTCCGCTTCCCGTGAATTTTCACGTTCAAAAAAATTGCTACTTCTGATTTGAATGAGTCTTCGGGAAAAGTGGAAAAGTTTCTTTTCACATTCTCGTATTCCACGTTAAAAGAACAGAGAAACATTGAAGTTGCCAGAGCAGAGGAAAATGACCTAAACATACGATGTCGAATGCAGATAATAATCTACATAAAGTTAATTTTTGCGTGACTTCAGGATTTCAAAAGATACAGTTAGATTTTGTTGAATTCATATTAGTATTTGATATTCCACTAAATCCAAATGACTGTTAAACTGTAACTTCCACACACAACGGAATTTGATTTTCTAAAATGTCCAATAGTAAATCTGTTACAGATGCAAGCGAATAAATAAAACACACATAGATACAAGAAACTATTTAATAACTATTTAAAGTCTTTCAAAAATTATATGACCTAAAATATGTATGTTTCTTCAATTTTTCATGTACCTATATTTTCTTACATTTTTTGTTACATATATATTTTTTCCGTGCTTTCACTTGCAATCTTCTTAAAAAGATCCCATCACATATTTTATTAAAAGATATAAGATGAAAATATCTATCAACAAAGTTTTAAAATTCGAAAAATTTAAAGTATAAAGACAGAAGCATATAAAACAGATATTAAAATAATAAATATATTTAAAATAACTTAAGGTAGAAAAAACCTTCTACTAAGCGATATCATCTAAAACTCAACCGTCTTTATCACAAGAAAAACAAGTTTTTTTGCCGAGGTGTTTTAACGGTGGCCTTGTTGGTTAAATCCCCAAGCGACTGTGAGAAGTTATATAACTTATAGTATCTTCCTCCCTCTTTCATTGGCTTTGCTACTTTAATTTATAGATAGAACATCATAAAAAACATCAAAATCGTTATTAATGTATCAACATATTCGGTTCAAATTATTAATAATAAATTTAATAATATTTAGCCAGTTATTGTGTGAACGCCGAAGATTTAAAAGCTGCGGAATAATTATCACTACCGAAGTCTTTTCGCTAAAAAAAGGATAGCCTCAAATTTATCGAAAAATACATAACTCTATTTAATGAGTAGAGAGAGTGTACTCATACTTTATGAACCTTATGAAACTCTTGATTAAACTTCAAGTTAAAGTTCAGAGGAAGTAAAGCCGATTCGAAATTAATTGAAAGGTATAGTTTTATAATCTATTTACAATAATACATCTTAGTAAAGAACTCTAAGTAAAATTCACTATAATATAACAATTATCCAATATTTCACTTTTTATTTAAATTCTGAAAAGATATATATTCTTGTAATTGATGATTGCTTTTTTAGACATCTTGCGTATTTATAAATCTTATTTCGTATGCCAATCTCTTTCTATTCTGTAAATGCTGGCTGCAGCCTCTACAACCGTCAAAGTCGACGATATCAACCGATATTCTTAACCATTGTGCATTTTGTACGCTTGGATGTGCACAAGTTCGAACCCAATATCGATCCAGCCCGTTTGCTTCGTGACTGTGGTAAGGAAGCCGCAGTTAACTTATCACTTATCCTTTCAAATTACATTCTCATCCCACTTGCAACTTCTCCGTTTCTATCATAGCGTTCAATCATGCAATGATAACGAGTCGTAGAAATCAAGTTCTGTAGACTAGATGCTTTTATCTTTCATCTATATTTATTGAAATGGTAAAGATATTTCCTGCTTGAGGTTAAAACATTAACCTCTATAAGTGAGAATGAAAAGTACTATACGTAGATATAATTACAAAAAATATGAATTGTGTATATTATAATTATACACGTGTTTCCATATCTAAATAATGTCATGATAAAAGCAAATATTTCAAATGCTTCATAGCATAAATAAAAGATTCTTTATGAAAAATAAGATACATTTCCATTTGGTACTTTATTTTAAAACCAAATAATTTTCACCTTACTAAAAATATTTTCTTTACTTTTAATCATATGATGCATTTCTTATTGTTTTTAGCTAAGGTAGAAATAACATTTGTTACTGCTTGATTTAGCTTTGCTTGATCATTCCCATTCCAAATCCCTTTCAAACGTACAGATTGTAAAACGAAAAACAGCAGGAAAACGACAAGAAGAGAGAGAAAGAGAGAGAGAGAGAGAGAGGGAGGGAGAAAAGAGTAGCGTAGGAGGAGATAAGTCTAGCAGTTGAAAGACGCCAAAAAGGAGCAAAAGATATCCGCGACAGAGCAGATGAATGAGACTACCAGTGGTCTTTGAACCAGCAGGTAGGCAATGATTAATAAGTAACGTCGATCTCGTTCAAAGTGCGACGCGCCGGAGAAGCTCAGGGATTCCCCATCCCGAGGTTCTTGCAGTAACAACCGTGTGCAAATAGAATATTTCGAGAAATAAATAAGTCGTGATTATTCTGAGAAAACAGCAAATTTAACAAACAGTTCTCGTAAATAATATTACGTATCTTAATTAAGTTATATACCAAGAAATATCCGTCTATTTATAAAAATCATTTATAGAAATCATTAAAATTGCAGAAACAAGTCTAAAATTAATTGCTATTTTTAAATTAGTACCCTAAGACATTCCGTAAAAGTTATTTATCTTAAAAGTCATTTTTCAGAATAAACAATTAATTAAATGCTTTGTAAATATAATATTAAGTTTAATATTAACTAATAGATGCAAATATTTTTAAATAAAATTATGTGAATAACTAATTTAGTAGACAAAAGTTCTATTGGTGATAGAACGGGAAACAGTTTCACCATCACTATACGTTATTATCGTAAGAACTTTGTGTTAGATCCTTATAAGCTCAACGCGTTCGGTTTCGCATGAATTGTTTAGTTCTTCGTTTCATCACAATATTGTTTACGCTCCAGAGACGTTTGATTTCTCCGTTTCAAATACCATTTGGACTTTGAAATCCAGGTTCATGGCAATCCTGAGTAACGTAAAGTTTATCGTTCGTTCGACTTCTTGCAGAAACGTCACATTTTATTTAAAGTTTCTAAAGTAGAACTGACAAACGGCAAAAAATATCTAAAAATCGATTATTTAATACTCGAGAAAGCTTAAGTGCATTAATTCTCAGATTTATATGTAACGTACAACAAATGATTTTTATAACTTAAAAAAAACCTATATCAATTGGCACTAACGTTTCCACGTAATAGCACAACGAATTCTAAGTGTCGAGTCGAGGTATACTTCGAAATCGTAGGATTACAGAGTCACCAGAGCATCGTAACGCCGCGTTAGCAGGACCAAGTGCAATGGCAACTTGGTCCAGTAGCGAAGTCAGGAATGCGAGTTGAAGGAAGAGTGGTTCGTGAGCGTGGCGGGCGATTTAAAGCAACTCACCGTGCCCGAGCCAACTCCACTCAAGTAAATGAATATTCAGAAGCGTGCGAGAACTGTGGGGAACGTGGTCTTGATGCCTCGGGTGACCTCTCGTGGAAACGGCCAGGTGAAATGGTCCAAATCACGGGGAATATTCAAATTTGGTCCTCGCCACTACGCGAATTACTCCTATTACGTATACGTGTGATCACCACCGCGGCCGTGCGAGCAAGTTATGTCAGCAAAAAAATCGCGGTTTGCCGGATAAGTATTCGCGAGGATAGAGTTACCTGCTTGGAAAGGATAACTCTTATCCTTATACGCATGCATACGTTGAAAGCTATAATAATTAATAATTTCAAGTCTCAATATATGTATCTCTTTCTGCTATCCATTAGACTTCCTATCTATAAGACTTCAGTCCCAGAAACACGACATTCTTTACTGAATTATTAAGAAAAAGTTGATATAGATGGCTAGAAAAACGACTCGACACGTAACACAATCGTTGGCAGCAATTACGAAGCAACCATGGATCTTTCACACAGACATGCATTAAAGCGAATAATGGTTATCATTATATTATTTCTCAAAAAAAAAGTTTTAAGAAAAATAACGTTGATTAATGTTTCTCTTGGTAATACGCATTTTTAAATCAGTGCTTTTAAAGATATTAGTTTACTTTAAATGCATCACTTTATCACATCGCGTGTATCAATCTCAAGGAATACGATTACATATATGTTATATCAAAGTTTGAGAACTATATAATTAATTATATCAAATAACATACGCATTATAATAAAGATCAGGTTTACTTATTGCAACAGAAAGAGAGCGGCCTATGCTTTTCAGACAAAATCGTAAACTGAGCGGTATCGCTTCCAGATACCTCCTTTATAACAGTAAATACGCGAACCACTCTTCGTGATATAATTTCGCCTCCCCCAGGTCAAATATATATTATACGTACTACGCAGCACGCAGCTCCAGGTGGAATATTCTCTCGGCACCTGCAAGCTTCGTTTCCGACGACCTTACCGCGAGAATCGGTGTCGTTACCACCGCTCAAATAATCTCCGTATCCGTCCGTGGGCGTTTTACAACCCGCGTCGTTTTCGCTCGTCGTTAGAGCTCGCAACGGAGGCACCAAGCATGGCTGCAGGTTACAACGGACGTTGCAACTTGAACCGTAAGGGTTACAGCTCGGATTGCAAAGCTACAGTTAGTTAGAATAGAGCGCGCGCGGAGCAAAATACATCGGAACACCCGTCTATATCTACGAAACAGTTCCCTCCGTCTTACGTTGTACGGCGAGCCCCAATCTCTCTCGGGCGCTGCAGAAAAGCGCTCAGGGTTACACAGTACATGGACTTTACAGAAATTCGCGTATGCAATTATCCCCGCTGAATTTTGTCTCGATAAACCGATGCATTGCAATATCATTAACAATGGCAATAAAGCAATAGTTGAGTAACCTACGAACTTTTGAGTAATTCAAAATGAGATAGAATATTATTTATACCAGTAAAATGAGAAAGAAAAAGAGAGAGCGATATTATTAAAACGGTCAGGTGATATTGCGCATGCAATAAAAATGAGTGGACACAGCTGGAGCGCAGAAAAAACCCGAAGTACCGAAATTTTGTGCAGGGCGAACTGCACACCAGGGAAATTGCCGGGTATAATGGACGAATAATAATTTAGTACGCGCGACAATGAATGAGAGCGACGGCATGAAAATTTTCTCACTTCTGAAATGTGAGATGTGGAAAGTTAATCATTCAACAAGAGATGATCAACCGCCGAACATATCGTGTAAACGTGCTTTCAGTATCAATGACGTACAAACGTTCCTCATATCACGAGTAATTCGCGAAAGTGAGCGCTTCGTGAGAGAGACGTAACGCTCTTGATTTTTCGCCCCGCGGGATTAGCTCGATTCATCGGCACGGAAGCACCGCACAAGAATACCACGCGTTCACGGAGAGCCTGCAGAGCCGCACGAGAGCGTCGGAGGGAACGAGTTCTATATGGCGGAGGTCCATTTGCGGACCGCTGGTAATTTCCTCGGGGAAGAATCCCGACTGTATATGAACGGGAACGTCGTATTCGCTCGCGCGATTTCACTGTATTTCGGAGCTAGCCACGCAATGCCGATTCGCGCGTATAATCTGCGCGATTAATAAAGTCCGCTTGGTTAAGTGTAAAATAACGCGAACCGTGCAAAGAGGAAAAGGAATCGTCGTCGTAAATAAAGACAAAGCAGAAAAGAGAGAGAAAGAGATAAACAGAGAGAGAGAGAGACAGAGAGAGAGAGAGAGAGAGAGAGAGAGAGAGAGAGAGAGAGAGAGAGAGAGAGAGAGAGAGAGAGAAAGAGAGAGAGAGAGAGAGAGAGAGAGAGAGAGAGAAAGAGAGAGAGAGAGAGAGAGAGAGAGAGAGAGAGAGAGAGAGAGAGAGAGAGAGAGAGAGAGAGAGAGAGAGAGAGAGAGAGAGAGAGAGAGAGAGAGAGAGAGAGAGAGAGAGAGAGAGAGAGAGAGAGAGAGAGAGAGAGAGAGAGAGAGAGAGAGAGAGAGAGAGAGAGAGAGAGAGAGAGAGAGAGATACCATTTACAGATTGCACCGTGCACGCGTGCGTTCTGATGGTCACCGCGATGGTACACCGTCAGCAAATTCCCTCAGCTAACAAACAAGACGCGTGTACGGATATACAGGATGTCTCGAAACAAAAAGACACTAGGTCTTTTCAACTTGAATCCGTGAATCATAAAATTGTTTAAGAATTCTTTCATCCACGCATACATTGCACACAATAATTCTTTAAAAATTTCTCAGATTTCTAGATATTTCCAAGTGATAATCATCCTACGAACGACGTTTACTCAGGATTGCATTTTCTATCAAGTCTCAAGCTAATGTTCTTTCGTTTGGAACCATCCTGTATCACACTTTTATTAGATGTGCAAGATTTTCAAAAGCAAACAAGTAGTGAAAAATATTTCTCGCGAGTAGTACTGCGACCTGTACGATGTAATATATACGTTCGCAGATATCAGATTCTATTTTGCCGCTGCTATTACTACTCGTACGTGAGGTCCATACTTTTTTGTCCACTACCCGACCGTAATTAACATTAGCATAGAAATTGGCAGTGTGCATTGTTAGTAGAACATGCTCGTAAACTTTATAAATTCTTAACAATGACTCTCGATATGTGAAATTAAAATTATTTATCTCTGTCTTAATAAATTAAAAAATACGCCTGTAAAGTATTTATTGAAATTATTTACTACAATTAAAATAAAAAAATCAATAAATTATCGATTAAATACTAACGTAGTAGGTTGATAATAATTAGTTTACATTATCAATGACACACTTTCACCCACCAAATCAGTATTATTGCATCAATTATTATAATTAACATCGAAAAGAAAGGATAAATGTTAAAATAAATAAAATACTTTCTTTTGGATATGCTCTTTGATATTTGGTATAATAATTTAAATATTAGATTTTGTTTGCACCAATATGTTACGAAAATACTATGTCTAAGTGTTAAAAAGATTTATGACCATCAATATCTCCCGATTCACCTATAATCTATTCATGTCACATCAAAATGACATGCTACACAAATTTGGAAGTTCTGATACATACGATGCCAATATATTTCGCAGAAATCTAATGTGCTTTTAGCGTTACTTGCAGAAATCTAACATTACAGAGTGATGGTCATACATGAGGACGATATATATGTATATTGAGAATCCATAATCGCATCTTTTCGCAAGAGACATGTAAATGGAATCGAATAAAATATATTGCTAAACATAAAGAAATATATATAATTTTTACGTGTATTTCAAGATTTAAAAGCTAAAACAATTTCTTGAACATTGAAATTTGAGATATAATTATTAATGATTTTTTCGATAAACATTCTAATAACAATTAATATAGGTACGCTAGGTATACGAGTTTTAAATAAACGACAATGTATGTAATCTCTTTTATATTTCATAAATATTGTTTCCATATATTCACATTAATGCACGTGTCAATTTACAAAACTAATAAAATTTATCAAAAAAGAAAATTGATTTCATTATTTTTCAAATTATAATTTTCAATATTCGAATGATTCTTCCGATCTTATAAACTCAAACTCAGATAAAAGACACGATGTCTCTTAAATTATTGAATATAACAACATACTTCAATCAAATTCGTTCCGAATACCAGAAACATGTTCCCTGTTAGTCAATTCGCCGAGCGACAAGCTCAAGCAGTACCTGTATAGCGATGGCGTCGATCGAACGATAATACGATTGAACCGCTATAGAAGCACATTGGCGAAGCGCTCGAATTTCTGCGTTTCCACGAAAGCACGAGATGCGATTCTATCCCACTAGTATATTTCTTTGCCATGGAAGAAAGCTATCGAGATCGCGCGGCTCTCGCGTCCTTCATCGTCTTGCGACCTCAGTCTCTCTTTTGCACTCTTCCCTCGAGCCATCGTCACGGCCTCGCACTCTCCGTACATTGCTACAGAATTCATCTTATTGCGACGAGATACATTGATGGCGACAGATCGATATATCTCGTCCTCGGTGAGAGCTCATGATCCAATAAAGGAATAGCGAGAAAATTGCAATCGACATTACCATGAAATAAATGGATAGAGCTGGTTACAGAGAGAAAAAAGAGAGAGAGAGAGAGAGAGAGAGAGAGAGAGAGAGAAAGAACGTGTTCATGGATAAGTGCACAGGCGCATTAATGCACGCCTGTGTACTTATAATACTAATGTTATACATACGTCAAGTTTCTCAAGTTTCTGCCAGAGAAATGCACTACAAGGTGCCGATCGCAAAAGCGTCATATAACTTTTAGAAATCTTCCTAGAGTGTCTCTCTTAAATCCAAATATTTTAATTCTTTATAACTAGTAAAGTTTCTATTTATTGTATAAAGCATCATTACTCCCCTAGAACGATGGAAAATGATATTCTACTCTTAAAAAAATGCCAAATTTTCCATAGAGTAAAGCAATAATTATTCTATATACTTTCTCTAATATTATACAATTTTCTAAAATAGCGTCCTAGCTATTAAGTTTTTAGCCACTTGATGAGTTCATTATTACAAAGTTGCATAAGTATATGTCGCGTAATGTAGCCGTTATATACGATATACGTCCATTTACGGCGTAAACATGACTACGCAACTAATTATAATGTATAATTTCATATAAATCACATGCCCAAATGATAGGACAACTTCATACGCCGACAAAACCTTGATCCGACAGAGACGCTTCACAAAACCCAAGAATCGTTCTTTGGGGAAAAAAAAAGATATTTGTAATTGAATTGTGTAATAAATAGAACAAAACCCCTGATGATATTTCATCTTTCTTTTTCTCTTTCTCGATATCCCAATGTGTGTATCGTAGAAAAATATATGTGGCATTTCAGATCTATCTCTTGTTCAGAAAAGAACGTCGACAAAGATATAACTTTCGTATCCACATTGCATTAAACGCGAGGAGTTTGATTATTCGATACATTCAGAGAAATCAGAGTCGTATCGTTGTCCGAGTGCACGATATAGATGGAAATCGTTTGGTTTGCGAAGTGTCTTACGCTCGTGATCAATATCGATCGACCGGTAATGTACGATGGAACCGTCGCGCGTAATGGAAATACAAGCGGAGATACACGACGTTGAGATACATGGCGCACGCTCGTCGTCATCATCGTCGTCGTCGTCAACGTCGTCGTCAACGTCGTCGTCAACGTCGTCGTCGTCGTCATCGCCCCGTTGCAATGAGTTACATGTCGAGCCCCCGTAGCTACGGGGCAATCGAATTTTCATCGCTGCGAAGGTGAACCCTGAATATTCATATAGTCGGACGAATCCCTGGTATCTTGCACACGTCTCTCTCCTTTCCCTTCCCCCGATCCCTGAGCGGTCGGGATCTGCGATGCGTTATCCTGCAATGTACGTAGGTTACATGCCTGCAGGATAATCGCGGACTCGCGCCGCCCGCTGCTTCCTATCCAGCTGAATTTAAAGTGATGCACGCTCGAGGGTGCACGATCGCTCAGGGCTCCAACGAGACAAATCGAATGTTCGGAGGGAAGGGAAGAATCGCGCGCGTTGCTGACGTATTGTCTCGAAGTAGGGGTAACTTTCGGCGGGATGGTTTTGCATGGAGATATTAAATCATAAATATAATACGCTGAAAAAAACGGTAAATCTTGATTAACCCTTTTAATTATCGAAAATATAAGTATAGAGACAGCATCGTTGTTACATTTTGAAATGTATTAAATATAACTAATGTTTTAAATGTCTCTTCAAATTTAATAAGACTATGTACACAGATAGCTTTAGCTATCTTTCGTTAGCATATGATGCGTATAACATATAGGAAAAGATATCTTCAAAAAATATCAATTTAAAAAAAAACGAAAGCCAAAGCGGTAAATAAAGAACTAATCCAAATGCCAAATTGTTGAAAAAATGTAATATATATAGAAGAATTTTACTTAAACATTTATTGAAAATTTAGACTTGAAACTATGAATAAATTGATCAATAAGACTTGTTTCTAACAAGCCTGTTACGATAACTTTTTTCCACTTGCCTCAGCTTATTTTATTGTTAATAGCTGATGTGTCGAATATCATAGCACAATCGATAGCGCATTGTAATTTGAAATCTATTAACCACGTGCGTGTTAAATATTAGACGACAATTCATCGTGCATTGTTAAATAGCTGCGAGATGGTGGTGTTCTCCAATAATTCCATATTAAGTAATTTACTCACGAAGACTTAGTACCTTGACTATATGAGTATTTGTAACATATTCTCTGTAACAACGATTAACATAAAAATATCGATTTCGCAAACAATTACAATTAATAGGTATATCAATACCATTGATTTCGAAACCATATTAGTGTGTGTGCAGCTAATGCGCAGGGCGCAGGCGTACGCAAGAGACGATCACGCATCTGACCTCAAAGGGTTCCAGTGAAGGTAAGAGTGAGAGGACTCGCACACATTTGCACATTCACGAGGGAGCACACGCGCGCAACAATCAGCCGCTTCGCAATGCACGGCGCTTTATACATGCGGTCATACTCGTAGCACGATACGCATGCAGCCGTTAAATCGAGGGACTGAGAAAAAAACGAACGCTAAGAGAGAGGAAAGAGAAAAAGAGCAGGAGAGAATGAGAGAGAAAGAGAAAGAAAGAACAAATACGCGAGCGGATGGAGGGCTTACTTTAGGGCGAGTCGGACGAGTGTGTAAGGAATAGAGGGTAGCACTGCCAGCTGGTATGCATACAGCAGGATATATACTTTGCAAAAAAACAGAATGTAAGCAGTGGAAAGTCTACGATTAAATGATTATTTTTGTCTACATAGTAATGATTTCTTGTACCTCATTTCAATCTTAGAAGTTAAGTCTCAAATTAAATTAGTCTGTAAAATAATAATTCGTATAAAATTAATTTAAATATTTAATTACTTACTGAAATTTAATTTGTCAAATTCTTATAACAATTAGATTCTATTATTGTATATAAATTAATAAATTGTTATAAAACAGAATTTAAATTTTTGCCATGGGATAATTTAATCTCAAAATTGTTTAAAAATAAATCGTTGATATCAATCCCCTTATTATATGCACGAAATACTATATAAATTAGATCCAGAGTGTCCATCCATCAATCTTCTAACTTTTTATATAAAAAATAAAATAATTCTCTTCATCTCCTTAAATAGCTTGCACTTGAATAATTATTTGATTTTGTATCATGTCATTATAACATTCTTAACTTTGCTAAAACATATCACAAAGGTACATATGTATATGTATAAATATATTGCCTTATTTTCTTCATCTTAGGTACTGTTATCGATAACAGTCTAGACATTTCAATATACAGAAAGATAAAGACCTGACGTAAACATTGGACGTTTGCCAAAATCAAAGCCAATATCGTTGACCTAACAATAACTAAAGCGATCGACTAAAACACGATGACAAAATCATGAACATTTTCACCTATCTGCAATGTAGGGATATTTTCCGAACAAGTCTAGATATTCATGCGTTATTCATCCTGCTCGTAAAAAGGAGCGTTCTTACTATCTAGCAATCTTTTACTATTATTATAAAAACAATCGATAACTGATATAAATAAAATTAAAGCTAACTGTAATATATATCAATAATTCATACTGTAACTATTGCAATATATACATGCACGTATGTAAGTCAAACTTTGATTTAATTAAATATAATAATAAAGCAATAGATGTACACACACATAAGTAAAAATTTAGGTTATTTTATAGAATATCATTTTGTCTTAAAAATTATAAGAGATAAATAAGAAAAAATTTTTTATTATTTAGACGTGATGCATGTTGTAAAAATAATTTTATATTTAACGAGGATAAAAGCATTCTTGACTTAAACTACACGAAATGGTTTGTTATAAAATTGCACAAAATGTTAGATAGCTTGAAAGATAATTAACAAAGATAATTTATCTTTATAAGAAACATTCAACGTACTATCTTCCTTGAGTGTACAGTTTAATTTAACCTCCAGTTTTCTAATTTAATTTTATACACACTTCCTAAGTGGAATTCATTGTGAGTTTCAGTTCTTTGCAAAGTTAATTTTAAACAAAGTAACACCTGTGATATTTCAACTCAATACTTCAATTATAACTACTTTAAGTACAAACTACAAAACAAAAAAGTATTCTATTTAAATAAGCATACAAATTTAATAAAATATATAATTAAAATTATACAATGCATGAGAAATATATACTTGTGGATTATCAGTGTAGCGGGGATTAAAGTTTAAAAAATTAAATGCATCGTATTTAGAACAAAGATTGTTTTTTCTTATTTATTTTATATAAGTTTATGTCGATGTTTAATTCCGGAAATAAAAATATAATCAGTCATGCAGAATAGTATACGGAACTTAAATGGGGTGCGTGGGAGACATTCGGTTAAGGGCACATGATACACTGCATATAACAGACTTTCATCATTTTGTCTATGAACTCATGTGCTTTATACCGGCGAGTTTATATCAGGTTGTAAACTGGTTGTAATGAATGCGGCTTATTTGCGCCACACCGCATCGACTACGAGCTTAAGAGTTTCCGAACCGCAACGCTGGAATTTAGTCACTCAAGGCAGTTTAAGTTTTATTTTTAAAAATTGATCGTTTACGTTGTTTATCTATAGCAACGCGTGAATGAGGTGCAGCATGTGCGAACATATAAATCGAACATCGACGTTTCTACGTTGATATGCAAGATAAACCTATATAGTCGCCTTTCTTGTAATTAGTGAACTAAAACGCAAATTTCTGTTCCTCGAATTCAATTTTATGTAATTTTATAGAGCAATATGTTTTCTGACTACAATACATTTTTATAAATCATCTTTTTTAATATTTCCAAAATCGTCCTAAATTATTTTTAGATACAACTATATATAATAATTATTATTATTTGCGTCTTCCATCAATTATTAAAAATTTAATGAGCATAACTTATTAGTGGAAAAAATATATTCTCGTCTCATTAATATTTGTTAAATTTATTCCAACTTTTTAAATTTTATCTTCTACATATTTTTATTTTTCAAAATTAATAATTAATACTCTCGAATATAAAATCTGATACAAAAAAGAATTTATTCTTTATTTTTAAATTATCTTTTTTAGCGCAAAATTTTATCCTTTGCGATAATCTAGGCCTGATTACATGATTTGACAATTCCTAAGTTAGCAAAGAATTGATCCTTTTAAAGTTATTATAGTACCTCGAACAAGAAAACAAAGAGAAAAAGAAAGAGAGAGAGAAAGAAAAAATTTAATTAATCAAGATTAATGCTAATTAAAAGGCGCAACCTATCTTTAATGCATAACTTAATAACCGTTTCTACAGAGTTTCTAAAAGGAATTCTTTATGATCCCTACTTTAGCACATAAAACGATATTTCAATTATTTCTCATACAAAATGAATACATTATTTACGATATATACGACATCCAATACCTACTATTTCAATGTTTTCAATATTATTAAGTATACAGATATTTCCGTAATGCAAATATTAATGCAATTATGTAATATTGTTTGAAATAACAAGAGATAAAATAAAATATGATAAAATAGACCGCACCAACAAAAAGAATAAACGCATGAGCCTTCGTCACGTAAACGCGTTATGCATTAATAAGAATTTATTAATCTTATGCTGCAAACGCCATACACAAAATAAAGTATTAAAATTTTGTCTACAAAATATACAATCTTAGAAATATTTACATATTTTTTAAAAATACAATTATATAATTTCTTTATATATCAATAAATTCATCTTTCTATTCTATACATACAAGTATTGAAATAATATATAACGAAAAAATAAACGAGATATTTTACGAGATATTTCTAGCTGGTCTTATTCATCAATTGTATACCTATCATTTTGTATAAGAAGTATATAAGATGTGTGATGAAATGTATTTCATCACGTTCAAAATTCTAGACATTCTTCCGGTATCTCTGTTAATATGTAATCTTCGATATACTTCGAGCTATTATTAATATAGAGCTAATCTAATATCCAAGCGAACCACTGGCTATTACCGGGCACACAACACATCGTTGCGTTGGATCGTTTACCGCGGATACACACTGTAGTCACGTCAGTGCGCGAAGAGTATATCTCTCGAAGCGGCGACCCGCGGCTAAAAGACCGGAAACGACCGTATAGCGACCGCAAGTACGTCTAACGGTTCTCCCCCTCTCCGTCTCGTCTTCTTTCATCCGCGAGTTCACGCTTGCAATTCTTCATTGCCTCTCGCTCTCTCTCTCGCGCGCGCGCGAGCGCAACCACTTGATCTCCACGCTTCGTCTAATCCGCCTCTTGTCCCACGAATGTTTTTCATCTTGCGACAATCACAACCGCGGAGCAAACTCGCGGAGTTGCTTCGCGAAGAGTGCGCACCGGAGAGAGAAAGGCGCCTGTATTAAAATTAAATTTTTAACTAGCGACATGGCGAGAGACAAGTACGTCTGAAGACAGTCTTTTAAATTCGAAGTTAATAAAGCAAAGTAGCACAACTTGAAAGAAGATCTCGATGAAAAGATGAATTTTCCATGAGACATAGGCTTTAAAGAATCTAGTAACTTAATAATATGTACAGAGAGAACATTTCTCTTTCAGAGTTATCAAGTCAGCTTTTACAGATTCTTTGATGAATAAGAATCGATCTTTTCTTTAGAAAAAAAGACGAAAATAGATTAATAGTTTTTAAGTTCTAAGTAGTTGAAAAAAAGTGAGTTTCCTCTCTTTTGTGAGAATTAAACTTTAAAAAAGCAAGAAGATAGCAGATACAATGAACTTTGTAACATACAGATTTTTATCATAAAAATAAATTTAAAAAACATTTAAGTTTGGAAATGGAAAATATACCTATATACAATTTATATATTTATAATTCTTTCTCCTAACAATTTCGATAAAAAAAATCAATGAAAAAAATCTATGGAAATTTGAGGGACGCTTTTAGAATATTCAGATATCTCTATTAAGCTGTTTTCAAAGAAAAGTAGAAGCAACGAACAATATTATTTTCTTTCCGTTTTACATTGGTACAATTCACAATGAAAGCGAAATGTATGCTGCAAATATTAAGTGATATTATTTATTATATCCTAATATAACGATGCACCACCAAATTAAGTGATAAACGATTCGTCGAATATTAGCGCTGGTATTAGCGAAAATTCATGTCGCGCCATATGATACAGGAGCCGATATAAGTAAGTATATCGCAAGCTCAGACGCAACTCTCTGACGTAAACACGTTAAAGTAGGTGTCCGGGTAATAACCGGCATATACGTAACTTTGTCGTGGCGTTTAGGGAAACTTTGCCGAGATCAGCACACTATACATTCATATACAATCTTGTCTGAACAGACGGATGCAAATTATCGGTTACAGACTATATCCAGGCGCAAAACCACGAATACGTGATGTGAAATTCCAAAATGTAATTTCGCTCCGAAAAAGTATCTTCTATGTCTTTAGCTTTTCAGAAATTCATCTGTTATCAATTGTTAAATTTTTTACACTAGTCAGCCAATCTTCAACACAATCTATGTTGAATTTTAACTTAAAACAACAAAATTTTCTAAAATTCTAAATTCTAAAAACTTATACATACCATCATCAAATTAATGGAAAAATTGTTAATATTATGTCTATTATAAATATTTATGCAGATATTTTTGTTTTCCTAAAAAGTAAACTGCACATACTATACAATATGATGGGAAAATACATTCCACCAACTCATCATCTGTCAGACTCTTCGAGACCCTCGGTGTGCTATCGATCCTTCTCGTCAACGTCAATAGGCATTAATTTTTTCTCACTGATAGGAAGTGAAGCGTATACAGTTTCTGAATGAAAAATGTGCCCCTTCGTTTATATTTGGATATTATATATAGCATTCTTTGACTTCCGAAAAAAGTACATTTTTCGATATCATCACCAAAATTAAACATCTCAGATATCTCAGATTCTTTATCGTCTATCGGTTCAGTGAATAGATATTAATGGTTTAAGGACATTAAAAGTTTATGTCTAGAATTTGTTTCCAGAAAATCGAAGCATAATTTCAATCGAGAATATATTTCTCAATTAATATTATGTGATTAATAATCAACTCACGCAAAAGGTAAATAATTCGGTGACATAAATATGTAATTACATATTTCTTGAAAGAATTGACAATATATTTGCTGCATAATCTAGGATAGCATGAATTTTTTAGCACAAATTGCAAAAAATGGCCTAATCGCGTAAATACTGTAAATACATCAACAAATTTTACACACATCGCACGCGTGTGCAATGTTTAAAATTATTTTATTAAAAAAGTTAATAAAATTATTTGTATTTTTAGTTTTACTTAAATTTGACTTAAAAGAAATAATTATTCATGATTTAACTGTCATAAAATTTACCAATATTTGCTTCGATAATGTCAGATTAACTCGACTCTGAATTAAAAAATCCGTTATTAAAGAAAGTTTCAGTGATTTTGAAATCTTCTGTACCTACCTACATTTATTTTTCTATTATTTTTTTAATTTCATTTTTGCTTCTAAATAAATCAAGGGAATAATAACAAAATTATTTAAACATTAATATAATACTTTTTCTTGCTAGCTGGCGCATAACAAATCAATAGAAAATTTAGTCGGTATACTTAATGTTTCAAGTGTTCCTGATGTCAAAATATATCTCGTATAAGCGTATCGGTCAATGTTATCTTTGAATATCCAAAAAAAAAACAAAAAGGGAGGAAAAGGACTGATATCTCGGCACCATGCCTTACGCGCATGAATATATGCCGATGGAGGAGAAACATAGGGCGAAAGCGCATCGTGACTGCCCACGTTACACAACACAGGTTCGGGCTGGACGAGAGACAGTGGAAAGCATCGACGCGGTCCTGAGCATATAGTCGATTTCAAGGCTAACCATTCGCTCGTGTACAGTCCGTAGCATAAGCCAGCCCACGTTGCGTTTGAGAACACGACGTTCGTGTTTAAGCATCACGACCAGCCCTGCTCGTCGATGTACGGGGTGTCCGGGAAACATAGCGTCATATAAACAGAAAAACCGTTATGTATATAAAACGAAGTAAAATATACCGAGAAGTAATAATTTTACTCGTGAGTTTAAATTTCGACGCTCTAATAATAACACGACAAAGGAATAACGTGAAATCGCGTGTTATTACGTCGCGCGTTAAACTGTTTTTGCATAAAGTGTATAATATAAGGTGCTCACGAAAAATGCACATTGTGCAGTTATTTCCCGTCCTTTCAACACGCAGCAAGGTGTCGAAACGAGCATGTCTTTTATGAGCAACCAACGGCTCGGAGGATTAATGAATTTTCCGTGCCGGCGGATACAAAGAAAGGGATTTGCGCTCACCCCCGCGCGCAGACTATTTCCTTCCCCTTGGCCACCTATCGTCCCCCGTGCGTCGTATACCCTGTGTGTATAAATACACACGCACACAACAAACACATATTGTACATATTATATATGTACAGGAGTGCTACGTAACATTCTCGTCCCTGCTTTCGTCGTTCAACCTATGCGCGCCTGCATTCTATGCGATAAAAGCGCGTCTTCCCTCCGCCGAAGCGCAGTGACGCGTTTCGCACCTGTTGGAATGCGAAAGAGCTGCCGGCTCCGCAAGGTGGTTGGAGGAAAAGTTTAACGTTCGACGGAGCCTCCGTGCATAGCTGGTAGCGCCTGGTTAAGCCCGTTGTTTTGTACTTAGGTATATAGATATATTCTATTCTCACATCAATTCGCGGTGGCTATAAGCGCGCACAGATTACAGTCGCTGGAATATCAAACGCAGCGATACCGATATTCTTACGCGATATTTCTCCTTCATTACTTCACTACATAATTATGACAATATCACGATATGTTTCTACTATTTACAAATGCCGTTAAAATATTTCTTATTTCTCTCAATAAATATTATATTCTTATACGATTTTAAAAGTCTATTTTTACTACTATATATAAAAAGAGAAAAATTATTGCATTGAAATATAATTACATTCAATTACTCATTCATTTTTTGCACACATAAAAGCTAGAAAAATTCAAACTCCAAAAGCTAAAAAAAACACATCATTGTTAAACGTAATTAAACAAAAATTACAAATTTCAAGTCGATGATCATATAGATCCCACACGCCCTTCTCTATACGTACTAATTTATAAATTTCATCCCGTTTGCGTATCCCGGAAATGTATCTTCACACATCAGGAATATATACATACGTAGCCAAAAATACAAGAGCGGAATAACTTGATGGAGGAATCATGGCTTGCGTAAGGGTTTTACGCAAGTCTCATTCACGTCGTGCGCGATGTCGTGAAACTCCATGAAACGAATGCAGTAGCCAATTACGCGTAATAAAGCAACGTGAAAGTCAACGACAACTTTTCTGCGCGCGTTTAAATCCTTCTTGATATCCGCAGTATAGGTATATTATAGCGGCATTAAATCATGACAAACTGTACAAAATTTCAGTTTGTCCAAACCCCCCCGGTTACGCAACACTTTAATCTCTTTATTTTCGCATTTATTCTTCATTACATGTATTGATAAAACGTCTGGGTGCATTTTACATATTATTTTTAAAAAATTAATTGTGTCAGATATTCCAATATAATATTATCTTTAAATAAATTTGTTTACTAACGTTAAAATAACTATTAATAATATACGTATAATTTTAAAGCAATCTTTTAAAGCAAGACTTATTTGATATGGAAAATGTGATTTTATTATTCATTTATCCTGAAGCTAAGTTTGCCAAAATTGCCTTATTTTCAACCATTAATCGAAAACGTAATCTCAACATCATTACTAAACTGGTAAAAAATTAATTATCACTCAATCAAAAATAATACGGTAAAAATGTGCTCTGTATATGATGCATATTTCATCAAATGCACTTCTGCAGTTACACGAACAGCGAGTTCGTGAATAGTTATACAGGAATGTGTTTGAAACAATGCGGAGAAATTCAATAAGCTATTTTAATGGGCGACAATTAAAATTAATCATTGCTAACGTATTAATTTTGAGCCATCAAGGACATAAATATGCCGCATGATGCGATATGCATACTATTACATATACATATCTCACATATATAGTTGCCGGAAAAGCATGGTATTCTCTTGCAACTCAAAATATTATATTAAGTATATTTCAGTTCTCCTCTTTCAGTATTTATCAATCATTTCAAATTAGCCTTTGTAATAGATCATCATATGTATTTATAATATTTATTAAAAACGTGATTTGATAAGAGAACACTATACACATATAAATTTCTATGCAAATAATTACAAACTTTCAGTGTACAATTAACTAACATTCAAATTACAGATGTATTCAATTAAAGTCGCTTGAAAATCTGTTCCTTTATATCTGCGTATCTTTCAAAACTTAGCGATCGAAAAATCTCATCAAATAACGTCTGTTATCCACTTTTGTTTGTTTATATTTTTAAAACTCAGGATTTAAAAAACTTTTTTCAATAAATTGTGATTAAAACGCATGTTTTTCAAAGAAAAATCAACTTCAAATCAACAAAATTCATAGGTAAAAAGAAGCACGGTAAATCTGTCTAGGACTTATTGCCATATATATACCTGATATGTTTTTATCATTACACGTGGATTGCATTCCTCGCGCGCATAAGTCGCAAAACGAGCGCTGGACTATACCTGTGCAAATGTAAGCGCGCCACGTACCTCGTTATAGCTTTCAAGCACGCGGTATGCGGTTCACCGCGTACGTCATAATTTCATACTCGCCTATATACATCTATATATCGTCCAATTACGTACGAGCAACCTGTACGCTGCCGATAATCGCTCAGTCACGGGCTCGTAATAAATTCATGCTTAAATTATTATTTCTCATATTTTCATATACGTGTTGCGTAATCATCCATATGTAAAAAAAGTACCGAAATATACAGAACGTTGCTTAATATAAGCGAACAAGATACTAAAATATCTAATAAAATCTTAAATCTAGAACCAATTATACTAAACAATATGAGCAGTAAAAACTGATTAAAAAAAGAATTATTTAAAAAACTGAGCTCTTATAAAAGATTTCAGGTTGTATTCAAAAGATTAACAACAATTCACCACTCCCGAAATTATCAGAGTCTTTTCAAGCATAGCATTTTAGCCAATATAAAAACAATTAGTTTTATTTAACAAAAATGTCGAGAGACAAGATATCATTGATTATGGTCTCTATAATTTTTAACATTGTATAGTTTTATAATTGACTTTTAATTAAAAATTCAAGTTAAAGTCCAGTCAAAGTGTAAATTGACTATAAACAGTATTCATACGCTCTAGTTAAAATTACAGTTCCCATTGCACAAATCGATCACCATCGGTTTATCGCTTAAAAACTCTCGGACGGGAAAATATTAAGAAACAAATCAATTTCAAATCACTCAAAGAATTTGTAAAGAAAGAAACATAAAGCAGGCTTAGGAGATAGATGGATTTACTCTTTATGTTACATCGCAAGACTTCTCGTCCGGAGTGTACCTGGCCCACGCCGGTTTCTTACTCCTTCAGAGGTAATAATCTCCCCTGGCCTCCCCTTCTTCTACCTTCACACTCGTTCGTTCTGGCAACCGACGACAGAGCCAGTAAATAGTCGTACTCGTTCATTCAATTCGTTCATAACATTAACTCGAAGGCGAGTCGCAAAGCGAGAAAAAGTTGAACTATATGCTATAATGGAAATTCTAATCAAATACGAGCACGACTCAAACAACAGCATTGTCGTTACTGCATCATCTTCCGAATCGATCGCTGCCTTATATTCCTTTCTATTAACCCTTCTATTAACTTTGACCCTACTTTATTATATTTGTAGAATAATAAAATAGTATTAAAAGAGTGCCAATTAGAAATTTGCACTTGGCTTCCTCATAGAAGAAGTGATGCCTGGCTTCCTCATAGAGGAAGTGATGCCTATAGAGTGATGTATGTTTGAACATTAATAACTTAAAAACTATTGGACCGAATTTTTACTACAAGTATATGAAATAGAGGTAAAATTTTCCGGGGAGTGCATCACCCGTAAGAATTAGAAAAATTAAAAAAAACGTTATTAACTTAAAAACTATTGGACCGAATTTGTATTAAAACCATATAAAATAAGGGTAGAATTTTCCGGCGAGTGCTATAGAGTGTGTATTTTTTTGTTACCAATTTTCTGGAAACCGATTTTTTTAATTTTTCTAATTCTTACGGGCAAAAGAATTAAAAAAATCGGTTTCCAGAAAATAGATAACGAAAAACTATACACTCTATAGCATTCCCCGAAAAATTCTACCCCTATTTCATATATTCGTTAAGATTTGCTTGATGATTAGTTCTGGAGTTATAGAAATTTCGGTAAATTTGGCACATACACACACACATACACACGAACACACATACACACATACACACACACATACATACATACAGACATTTTTTAAAATTGCAATTTTTCGACGTTTTAGAACATTCTGAACACATTCAGAAAAACAAAAAAAAATTTTTTTTAACGAAAACAAAGCTTTCTCTATGAGGAAGCAAAAATGAACCAAATAAAGCCATATTATTTTATTATTCAAGATAAAAACTTGAAAAATTTTTTTAAATTTTCAATAATATAATCAGTTTCAAGTAAAATTTTAAACAATTTAAATCTTTATGCGATAAAGCAAAGATTTCAAAGATAACGCTACAACGCAATTTATAATTGAATACAAAAGAAATACGTAATGCAGCTTAAAAAATTTATAGTATTTGCTTCTGACTAACTAGATATGGACGCAACTTCTTAAAAAAGGTGAATAAACGTGATGTAATCTCTGATTGATGAAGATATCGATATCAAGTTTCGTTATAGCATTAGTTAAGTATAAATAATTCATCTTGACATTCGTGATAACAGATTCGATGAAGGAAAAAGATATAGATTGTAACGGAAATAGTAATCAGATATCAACGAAGATAGTGCCGTGTAAAGTGTCAAGTGAAAGAAAGAAATCGTCGTCTCGTTCGGGTATCAACATCGGAATTTCAAGCACGCGAGATCTCATATTTGAAAGTGGAAATGTTACGTGAGAAATAACTTCGATATAAGAGCGAAATAAAAAATAAGAGTGATAAAACTCTAGGATAGTAATTCGTGTCAGTCGCACTTATTAAAATTGCATAACATTTATGATGCTTTAAATAAATGACTATTTTAACAAATCGGCGGTTTTTCGAAAAAGGTCACTTAAATAGCAAGATTAAATTATGTGTCAATTTCCATAAACTTTAGCAGATTAAAAAATTAAACTCTTAAAAATATTTATTTCTTTCTCTTTTCTATATGTACTGTATCAAATATAACATTATCTATACATAAATTTTATATAGATAAATCTATATAAATTTTATCTATATAAATTCTATGACAAAATTTAAAAAATATATCTCGCATATTTTGTTATGCCGTAACAAATTGAATACGCTGTATAATACTTTTAAAATATACTTATTATTAATCG
This sequence comes from Temnothorax ravouxi, assembly GCA_030770255.1. Classification (NCBI taxonomy): domain Eukaryota; kingdom Metazoa; phylum Arthropoda; class Insecta; order Hymenoptera; family Formicidae; genus Temnothorax; species Temnothorax ravouxi. The sequence goes on along the minus strand of JASTWP010001779.1, from coordinate 24,519 downwards.
TCAATTTTTATAGTATTAAATATTATTTGTCAATCATTCAATAAAATCAAGGGAATCAAGAAACGAAATGCGGCGCTTGGTTGGCACCAATCGAGGCACCAATCGAGGCACCAATGTGGTATTCCTATTCATCATTCTATAAATACCCGATTGGCTCCGTTCCGAGTTGTCTGCTTTTCTTCGCTCTTCCATCAACGATGTGTTGATAAAAAAAAAACAGAAAATAAAACCTCGCTGTTTTGTCTAGATAGCTCTATAATTCAGAAGAGGAAAAGTTTCGACGATACTTATAGTTTGTATTTTTTCATTGGCGATCATACACGAACTGCTTTCTCTTTCACGAACGCAACAACCCGTTGAAATTGTACGAATCGCACACAGCTGAGCTAGAATCAGCTGTTATCAGTCATATATTAATCCTCGTTGGCTCTTTAATATCAAAGTTTAATTTCACGAATACTTAATCAAAATGCTGCGAAAAAATTGACTGTATTTGTTCCAATTAAAGTTGAAAACTATATAAATAGTTACACAATCCCAGAGTAATTGTTACTGATTGAAATAATCATCTTTGATTTCGATATACTTTTGTTGTTTAAAATGAAGCTTTATAATTGAGAAACTTCGAACTATAACTTTAAAAGAAAATTTAATCGGAAAATGACAATCTTTTTGTATTGAATTAATATTGAAAAAATTCCAGAATATTGTTAATGCCTTAAAATTATTTAATATAAATTTTATATTTATGAAGTTTGTAATTATATTTTGTGACTAAATAAATACGTTAAGCACTAAAAGCAATAAGTCAAGCGAAAACCGAAATTAAGCGAATTAGGAAATAGCGTGATCGTTTGAACACGCACAGAATTAAAATATTAATGCATTGTTGCGAAATTACATCATCCACTTTCATAGGCAATGTTATAATAAAAATTTCATTACCTCTTCCGTCGTGAATACATAATGCCACAGGAAGCAAATAATATAATGTAAGTGTAAGTTATTCACACAAATAAAATAATATTAACAATTTTAGAATATTTATAAATTTTATTTTACTTTCTCACGTATTGTTGATATACCTATTGCTAGTACGTATATTTATTTCCACATAACGAAAATTTAATGAAAATATTATGTAATTATGCATAGCGTTATATTTTCGTGCGAATCCTCATAAGCTAATACTAATAGAACTTGTTACTATAGTTATATAAGTACTATAGGCCTAAGATATCTATTAATAAAACAAATATTACTTCTATAAAATTTGACGATATTTTGTACTCAAAGAATATCAATTATTCTTTACTAATAATTTTAAAAATGTTAGAATCTAAAAAATTTTAAATGCCATTAAAACTCTTAACAGATATGCAATAATATATGATTAGCAAATTATTAACTTGTGTCAAATAAAATGCATAATCAGTATTATACTGTTTATATAGATCTCTTAAAAAGCACAAAAAACAATTAATGAAGCGAGTTAAATACTGCGTGGTTTTTCCCTTATTTGTTAGATCCTGCATATAATCGTGTGAATGTGTTTACTTATGGCGTGCCGCAATTTGGACTATTTGCAAAGCAATGTAGCATTCTGCCAACACTACATTCTAACCTACAGTTTGCTGGTGTAAATGTTAGAGACAAGACAATCCCGACCTATTTTCTTGACATTCTAGATTTTCTTTACGGTGCAACAGTATACAGTTTCTTAACATCATTTAAACATAAAATCGATATCAACGTGTCTAGGCTACATCCGAGCTAATGTCAATATCCCTCTTCATCCCACATAAATACTATTTTATTTATTTAAAAATAAACGTTTCTTGTTTTTCGATATAATATTACAATTTTTCATTTCTAATTTTAAATACAGTTGTTGAAAAATTGATTAAACATTTGTTGTATACCTATACCTATATATTGTATGTATAATACTCAAGAAATAATTACATTAAAAGTATATATTTAAGGAAAAATGTTTTAGCAAGATAAAACTATTGATAATCTCGATATAAAGTAGAGCAAACGTGTACACTGTACGTGTATGTGTTAGCAAATTGAAATTTCGAGTAACACTGACGACCGCATACCTAAAGCAACACGATCGCATGATCAAAAAGTTATAAATTGCTGAGTAGCAAGCATATATATCATATTCGTATTAATGAAGAATTAATGATATGTGCTGAGTGAAATACACAATGCTGTGCTTTGAATAATATACTTAACCGGAAATCGTAGGAAGAATGGTAATCGGTCACGCGCAGAAAATAATATCGCGAGCTTGACAAACGCTCTTGCGAAAATGTGCGAGAAAAAGGAATGAAAAAGAAAGAAAGAATTCACGTGTCGACAGAGCGTAAACCTAAATTCCGCGTGACTATCGCGGTAAGTATTTTGGATGCTTTCCTCCTTTGGCAGCGAAATTGCAGAAATACTCTTACACGAAGCCCACATTTCCATAACCGCAATCAAGCGTATCATTTTTATTTTCTCTCTTTCATGCATCGAAACGAATAGAAGTTTAACGACAGTCGCGCATCTTTATGAACTTGGTATTCCATTTTTAATAAATACATTAAATTTTCAAAAAAAGTTAGTATTTCGTTTATAATTACATGCAGTAATTTTACTCGTATTTATCATCTCGCTTAAAAGTTAAAACGTATTAACAAATAATCAAAAACGTAATTTAACTAAATTTTAAATCATCTCAAATCCGCTTTGCGTCATATTATTTAGAATTTATCATAATTGTTGTAATGATTTTCCATTTAGTCCGTAATTTTCGAGTTTCTAACTAGGTTTCTGGTCGAGAGATGGTTGTTAATAAACTGTAACTTTCAAACTGTGCAAATACAAACAAAACATTATGCACACAAGTTACAAATAATTCTAAATAACATAGATCAGATAAATTTCAGATATCTTAAAAATTGGCAAAGTTACGTTTCAGATCTATTGTACTGTAACTTTTAAACAGTAAACGACTGCAACCAAAAATCACAAAAAATTATAAATGCTTTTAACACATATCTTAAGATACGCAAGCGAATCTTTGTATCTCAAAGTCATTCTTTCAAAATATTATATTTTTTTTATTTAGATTATAAACGAAATTATTATACGATTTCATAGTTGGTTATATCATTTAACCAACCACAAACAAAATATTAACATTTACTTTATTGAAAACTTAATTAAAACCAGAATGCTATGTTCATAAGTTTCACAGTCTATCGTATAACAAATTTCTTTGACAAAGTCCTTAATGAAATTATATTATGAGCTTAGAGAGCGTTCCTTCACTGACAACTTGCCTTTGCGCCTCGCGTTGCGCTTTGAAATACTAAGAAGTTACTCATTCATTCACATTGCTGTATCTGTTATTTTTTTATTCATTGGAACAAAAACAAAGTTTGTTCCTATTGATTTTGTTTCAATTAATTCAATTTTTAATGCAATCGATTAAATATCCAGTCCATCCTAGTATTCAAATTTATGATTAGACAAAGATTTGAATGTAATTTATTCTCAGAATATAAACGTATACAATCTTAATTACTCGTTAAATTATTCATAAAGCAGAGTGTATCAAACATTTATTCGTATTGATTAATTCATGTGCGATTGAAAACATTAACGAGCGGGTTTTTTTGCGATATACATATATCTGCATTATAAATAATAAATCTTATCTATGGATAAAAATATGTATGCCTAAATGTCTTTAGATTAGATATTATTAGAATAGCTGATTCTAATTTTTCTCGCACGTTACACGGAAAAGAGTAAATCATTAACTATAAAAATTTCCAAGATCTTTGCTTATTCATAAACATGAATAGTGCATCAAAAATTAACATGAAATCAAGAATGCTAAGAGTTTAGGCATTTACGACTTTAGATGTTAGTAAGTGCATCATTATTATTTGAGTACCTCCAAGAACCGCGTGTACCGCAAATAAACGTCTTCTCTTGTGATGTTTCGCGGCACCTCATTGCAACCTTACTACAAATTCAACGGAATGTCATGAAGCGCTTGGGCATGAACGATACTTCGTACCATTAGGCAGTTTATACAGCGCTAGTCGAAAGGTCGGTAACTTGCTCATAACTCATTCGATCGGGCATCAAACGCAATACGAACTCACATGAAAGAATATAATTCAGCTTTGAAGGAAACAATGAAAACTTAGATAACACTCCAGCGTGCACAGGATCGATTCTTATAACTTTCATCATTGGTCTTTATCCGAACTTTAAGAACAGATACCGCCTAATTAGCTATTGTTGCAGCTGGGACCGCGCACTAATGAGATTTCATAATTTGCATACTAAAAATTAAGCTCATCTTTATCTCGAGACTCTTATCTCGATTATCTTTTCTACGAAATAACAAAAATGCTCCGTCATTTGCGATAATACTCTACTAAAAATAACGTAATGTATCTACATGAAAACTCGATCCAGAACGGATATCTTTCAATATCCGTTCTTAGATAACAAACAAATATCTATGTAGAGCAAATAGTATTGGATATTTGCGGAAATACATTAAATAAAAATATAAGATACCGATTTTCTGAGACGTTTCTTTCATCGTTTATTGTATCGTAATTACTTTAACCTTTAACCAATATTTAACTTGACCGTTTTTATTTTAATTTACGAATATATTAAATACAATCCCACAAATATCGATCCCAACCAAAAAATTGAAAATATATGTACTTTATCTTTAAATAATTTTAATCAATTATATGTTGGCATATGCGTGTATGTACTCGAAAATGCAATCAATTATTTCAGAAAAGGCATGTCGATTTACCGATAAGTTAAAATAATTAAGTTTTATATTTTTCCAGAGAAATATTGTATCAAACTAAATGTACAAAAAAAGATCAATATTTTTTATATCAACATGATATACTATTTAAAATAATTTTCGTTAAACGAAAGATTTGATAATAAACACTGCAGTTGCAACAGTGAGTTTCTCTTTTATTTTTTCTACTATATGATAACTTTAATCGTGATGACTTTATCAAAATTGTTTTCTAACAATCACCAGAATATCACGCCAAGAAATCGAAACGAACGATAACAGGATGTCTATTCTCAGAAAATGTCTGCTTGGAAAAAGATTTGAGACTTGTCTGATTTTTCAGACCTTCGTTCACATTTCCACGTAAAAAAACCCCAGTTTTGGATATAATTTTAAAATAAATTTAATTATTATCTAGATTTTTTATTTCTTCTTTCTCGCTTGTATGATAAAGGAAAAAAGCTAAGAATTACCTGTTTCAAATGACAAATTTGAAAAAGAAAAGTACTGAAAAAAGTGGGAAACTTTCCTAAAAATAAGAATTTCATATAGTTTTTTTTTATATTAAGTAATTGTATAAAACGTTCACCTTTTTCTTTCCAAAAGAACAAAAAAATAAAATCTGTCATAAATATAAAAAAAGTGTCAACGCTTAAAAATAAAGGCATATTCATTCAAACAAAACAAAATTTATCTAAAATTTTAAACAAAAAATATCTCAAAATTTTAAGATCTTATAAACAAATCTTTAGCATTTTAATACTTGTAATATATAAAAAGAAACTTTCCGGAAAAATAATTTCGACAAAAAGTGTCATAATAAAATTCTATAAGAGCTGCTTGAGTTTTCAAGATAAAGAATAGCTCCCTGGTGAATTTCAGGTTTTCCATGTTTTTTCAAGTCGACACCCTGGATGGGAATGCAACGTTTAATCGTAGGACCTAATGCGCACGACGGAAATTTAGAAAGTCGTAGCGAGTCGTGCGCGTGTGCGCATACGACCGACCGACCGGCTACTCAACACGATTCTAGGTATACGTTCGAAACCGGTTCCGAGCTTTTCGCCGGAGGGGCCCCGTGACTCGAACGTAACGACGCGTGTTCGAGAACGATAAGCTGGTGGTCACGGCGTGGCTGCTCTCTCGCGACGCAAGAAAACTTCATAAACCATTGGAACAAGCGCGTTCGCCCCACCGTATTCGTTAACTGAACGTCTTCATTCATTATACATATCGTTATACATATCGTTCCTACGTAGGTATCGTGGCGTTTAAATATCTGTTACAGATATCAACATCATGACGATAAAAATATGTACATCTATATCTATCGTATACAAGATGTCTTCAAATATGTAGGCTATACATACATTGCGTGGCAATAAGACTTCTTCCTTTTGAAATATATCACTTACATGGATGTCACAATTATAAAAACAGTATATATATATATATATATATATATATATATACTCCAAGCAGATATATATATATAATTTATTATTTACTAATATTTTTCTTGTTTAAGGATAGCTTCTCATTTTTAACATTTTTTAAATGACGAATTGTTTCGCTTTTCTCACTTTATTTTTGCAAATATTGCTCCAAAAACACTACAATTGTTTTTAATTGATTCCGTACGATCATCTTCGTCCAAATCATGTGCCAAATCACATAATTATGTAATCTTTACTTTCTGTGCTTTCTCTGAGTTTAAAAACATATAGAGACCTATTCACCTACGGTTAAAATCACCATTACTCCGGGTTCCGAATCGACGCGGAAACTTCGCTAAACGTCAACTTCTTTCAACCTGACTCGACTTTTATCGTATATACTCGCGTCGCTCGCAAAAGCCTACAACGTCACCCAGGTCGAACTTTTGTTTGACAAATTGCTCTTGTCGGAACAACAATTGCAATCGATGGGTGCGTTGGTAAAAAAAAAAGAAAAGAGAAGGAAAACGAAAAATGACACTTAAAATAAAAAATAGAAAAGTGGGAATATGGGCGCGCGCGCGATATCGGGCATCGTTGTTGCGTGCGTGTATTTATTTATGACAAAGGGAAAAACTAGGGACAACGCGACAACGAGGATAAACGGGTCGTTCGAGTGGCCGCAGCGTCGCAGCATCGCGCGTTGCTTTCAACAATCAACGCTACCAGCATTTCTAATTGCGGGAGAGATAACGGAGATTGCGGACCCCACGTTTGGACCTTCGGCCACTCTTCGGACGACTTCGACCAAACTTGAATTAATTTAATTGACGATTATTAATTCAAAATACAGAATTGCTTACGATGACATTTCTCGCTATATAATCCGCCATCCGTCCAATATCTAATTTTTCTTTCCGTGTGTCAAACAAAGAATGAATAATTCTATCCAAGTTAGTAAAATATCGTACACGTGATTTGATAAGTTAATTAAGTTAATCGGTATTTGGTCAAAGTCATCCTTAGCAGGACACCGACAAATTATTAGTTCTATTCCCTTCCCTTCACTTGACGTGAAATACATTCTCTATCGCATTCTATGCTAGGAATTTGTGAGAAGAGAGAAAAAAGAGAGAAACATTTCAAAAAGATACGGAAAGTGTGTAACTCAGAAGAATAAACCTGAATTACTCTCGGAATTACCTTAACTTCCATATTACGAAGAAAGTTACACGCATGCAACAACGATGCCCGCGTAATATTGCGCGAAAGTTGTAAAACTGTATATGTATGTTTAAGGAGCAGATACGGGACTTGAAAAATTTTCTATAAAACTTAACACGTAGTTAAAGCAAACACATGTAATACATTCCTATACCTTTTATGAAATATCTGCGTAACGAAGTAATTTTTCGAGAAAGAAAAAGAATCAACTTTATACATATGTATATCACTATACATGTATATCATATATCACAATACGTCATGAATGTAGATATACAGATTCTTTTTTGTATCATAACTCGGAACTATCTTAAATGATAGATTCTCTGAGAAATGCAGTCGAGTTTTTTTTAACAAAAATATCAAGAAAATTTTTATACACACACACACACACACGTATCATTTATCGCAACTTTCTGTTAACACCACTCTTTACTTATAACTCGAAAACTATCGTTACTTCGATCTTTTTACGAAGAAAAGATCGAATCCACGGAGAATCTATCATTAAAATCATAAGACCGCGAATTGTGGATCACTTTGTACAGTTTAATAAAATAATTGCTAATATAAATATATAAAATTAAATTGATAATGCATAAAGGCAAGTTCAACGATATCCGAAGGTAGCTAATTTAAATACATAAAAAGATTCATAAACAAGCTCTGTACAGCTTGACACGGATAATTTGAAACAAAAGATCACATTAAATACGACAGTTGAGCAAAGTCATAGAGCGAGAAAAAAAATAGAAGGTAAATTGCCGAGTCTGGTTTAAAAACGAGCAATTCTAAATTTGTCACGTCGCGTCGCGCGTTGCGCGTCGCGCCTGCAGTATACTTTCTACACTGCGCTGTTTCCCGCCTGAGCCCTGAGCCGCGTACGATACCTGGGTTTCGTTAAAACCCTTTCAGTTGACCGATCTCTTCGAAACAAATTGCTTTCAATACACTTTTTGTGTTAAAACAGAAGCAAACTTTACATATTCTTTTATCAACACTGTCAGATTCAAAACATGGCGAAAGTCCAAACAAAATCCGATACGTCACTTCGTTAAATGCGCAAAGTACTACAGAAAATTAACAGAAAAAAAGCGTGAATGGGCATTGGGCTGTCTGGCCAAGCTAAGCTATCGTTTGTCTCGTTTGTATCGTCGCACAGTGTGCTCCGTTTAAATCGGACTCGGCGGTGAATCGCGCGGTGTCACGGGAAGATCGACGAGCATTCCTGTCGGACAATGGAGAACAGACTTACCGAGAAGACACTGAAGACAGAGCCAATCGGATGGTCGACGAATGAGCGTCCCGAGTATCTCCGCCGGCCTCGCTGGCCTCGCCACTAAGCGATCACCCGCAGCAAAAGTCCCCAAAGAAACACTCTTTCCCGGCGTAAAACCGCGTGCGAGGGTCTCGACAGGGTCCAGTTTCGTCGTGCGACGAAGGAGCCCGCCGAGAGAAATTGTAAACCGGAGGGTGAGGGGCCGTTGAACGAGGGAAGAAACTGATGGTTGGCACAATAAAGTGTAACACTAGAACACCACTCCGCCGGCCGTCCGCCTTTTATACAGAACGCGTCCGGCGTCACTCTCGATAACGTTCGGCAACCGCGTCACGCGTCACCTGCTGCGATTGCCTTTAGCCGTTTCACAATCCGGCGCGGCGCTGCTAATAGCGCGCCGCGCGAAATAAAACCAAGAAACAGAAAAGAGAAATCGCGAGCCACGCGGGCGCGTCGTACACGCAGAGTCTCCGGCCGCGCGGCGCGAAAAAACACGTACCGGACGGAACGACACACACACCACTCGCCGTTCGAATCGCAACTGCCAGCACTGGCAGCACTACCAAGCCAACGCCAACGCCAACGGCCGTTCCGTGCTCCGACCTCCGACTCCGACTCCGTCGTGTACCTCTCATCCCCACTACTCAATTTCTCACTCGCGGACGACGCGACGACGCGGACTTGCCTCGTCGCCGCGACGCGCCGCGCCGCGCCGGCAACGGTGCGCCTGCGCCGCAGCGTGCGGTCGAGAGAATGTACTCACTCTCCCCAGTCCCCCCTTCCTCCAACTATGCTGCGGTCGCGCCACGTACCGCTGCTACGTTCAGACTTATTTGTTGATTATTTCCTTAGTCCAGTCTAAAGAGGAGCGATGTCGAAGAATCGACGTTCCAATAATTGATTTCCAAAAATTATTATTTCTTATCTATATAATCAACAATATCTCGAAAATATCAACGATAATCGATTAATTCATCCACCTTTTAAAAGTTTGATGAACTTGATCGGTCGTTAATTCGACCGCGGCGATACAAGTAGTTATAGCAAAATTACTAACTGTATAATTCGTTCTTAATTTAATCTTGATTTTCGCGTGTCAAAACTATAAAAACGAAGAGAAAAATCCAATGCAAGAAGAAAAATAAAAATTGATTTAAAATATAAATTTTCTCTTGAAATTTACATAGGTACGGCAGGATATTTAAAGACAGAGAGAGAGATGTGTGCTATTAATCGGGAAACGGGACAATAATGTAATTAATTAAAATTGACTGATCATTCATAGCGGCGAGAAGCAATTGGCCATGCCCATGTGTTATCGTGTAATTCAAACAATTCGACCGAATAAATCAAACATTTAATATCGCCGCGCCCTGATAGCGTGCGCATCGTAATCCTTGATATCGCATTAAAAATATGATGACAACGACCGTATTACGCGACCGCGTGTCCGCAAACGCAGGGCGAGGCGGAGCGGGGATACGCGTGCCAAGAACACCGCAGCGACCAGCGTGCGTTATATCAGTTATATTATATCTATATGGGAGCGAGTTGCGAGTTTCTCGTTAATTTGTAATTCGAGACGAACGTTGTCCGATGCGCGTCATTTGCGTATCGGTGAAGCACTGCGTCTGCTCCGGATCGTTTAGTCTGACATAGAAGAGAAGACCGAGAGAGACCCTCGTGAGCGGTTACTTTAATCGCAGCAGTTTTACCAACGTCGGTTAACGTTTGTCCGGGTGTTTATCTCTCTTCTTTCTCGGTTATTATATCATTATATTATAATATTATATTATAGTCGATACTACCAGATGTAAGAAAAAAATCGAAAATTAACTAAATAAACGCTGACGATAGTTAATCGGTCGATATAATCGACTACGACATAAAAGCAGAAAGAAGCTTCTTCGCGAGATGCGATCGCATATGGAGCTCTTTCCATTGGCCAGATTTTTCGTGCAAACCGAGACTCACGGTGATAATTCCGCTTCCGCTTCCGCGACGGAAGTGCGTTAGGAGCGTTAGGAGACAAAGCGGTGACGCGTGCAACGTGTGCGCGTATATATGTTAAACGATATAACGATATAACGTAGTTATATATGTGCGTGCAGTATGCTCTCTTTCGCCACTAGTTATTTCAGACCATAATAGATGCCTATATGCACACGCGCACGTATGTATTTGTACACGACATGCGCTGCTATATATGTACAGAGGTATATGTACATATATGCGGGGGACCGAGACTGGACAATGAACAGCAGCATGTGGCAAAGAGCAAGCGCAAGACTGTATCGTTACAGACTGCGCGACGCGGTGGTCAAGTCGTGGTTCACGATACGGCTAGTGGCATGGTGTAATGGGGATAAGTCTTTTATTATCGTATTCTTTCATTAATTCTATCGCATATCGATCTTATTGCATCGATATCTTATCTAAAAAATACAATTTCAAACTGCTACCTAATCATTTCTGACATCAAAAATGGGAAAAAACTATATACAAATCTTATAAAATCATAATTTTCGATTTCTTTTTTAGATCCTTCAAGTCTTTAATAATTTTTTTATATTAATTATTAATTTATTTTCTTTGAATTACACAAGGAATTTAAATTTTTTTAGGGTAAAAACTTATTTTTTTAACATTATCCTTCGCACAATCTCCAACTTGCTTGCTTGCTCATCGTGCTACGATAAATCATAATTTTCCGCAATTATCAGGCTATATTATACATATTGATTACAGGTTAATGGCGTAAGGGAAATCAATCAAATGCTTGTGCCCAATTACCGATGGTATATTTCGATTTATTACGAGAAAAATTATTCGTAATAAAGGAAATAACTATCGCGGCATAAGATTAAAGTTCGATATAGTCAATATATACAAATAATTATTCCAAATTATATGTAATATTTCATCTACGAATTCTTTTATTAATTTTAAGGCAATTTTTCCTTACCAAAAATTTTATAAAAAAATATTATATTTATTATTTTTAAATTAATGACTATACCTAAGCCTTAAGTGAGGATCTTATTGAAAAGTTTACTTAAAATTGAAAAGTAAACCTTTGTTGCTCGTTAACATTTCGGGAATGTGATTTAATTCATCGAAAGATCTATTATTCATTTCCAATCATTTATAACTCGTAAGTTATTAATGCCTTGACATTTTCATAAAAGAAAAATCAACTTGAAAACGTTTGAAGGATCCACAGTCGAAAGGAAGTATAATTAATTTGAGACGCATACGATAACGAAAAAGCTGATCTCTTCCTTGAAGCGACTTAGTCTGTTCCTTGGAGGTACAGCGTGGCCATTCGAGCGCGAGCTGCCGTGTAACCTGTTTTCATTTTTATCGTCGGCATCAGGTTTCAGCGCAGGTGAGTCGCGGAGGTGCCGGTCGGAGTGGTGAACCAGCCTATATACATGGCACAACGTTTTCTTTTTCTTTTTCTTCTTCATCGCAGAAACGCATTGACCTTCGAGACAAAGTAGTGCACTGGCAACAATTCATAGACATAAGTTATATTTTCAAAAACGATAAAAAACATGCGTATTAACGATTGAAATCTGCAATAAAGTCTGATTTTAATTTTCTCGTTATCTTTCATTTTTTTTATCAGTCAAAGTTTATTTTTAAGCAATTTTTAATATTTTAGAAAAATATTTGTAGAAGACATTATGGAAACTATGAAATTATCCCTATTTTTCAGAAATATGGACTTGTGGAACAAGACTTTTCAGTTAAAAAATTGATTTTTTTAAAATAAAAGTCAATAAAAATCATCAATAGTGGCTTTTAATTTTTTGACGTTAAATATTTTTGTAATTGTTAAAAAAGGTTACAAATTTGTCTAAATACAGTCACCAACAAGCATTTAAAATTTAATAAGAAAAAGTATTGGTTTTTCAGCATTATTATTCATATTAATTACTAACTAAGTCGATGAAATCGACTTCAAGTCTGTGCGATTGTAACAACTTTATCAATCATTTTTATATTTGATATAAAACATGTTTCTGATATATGTGTCAGCGTATTTCATCTCCGAATATTGTTCTAAATTATTTCTCAACTATCATAATATATGTATACTTAATCCACAAAATTTCTACCGTGAATATCATCCCTTCCCTTAGTCGTGAAATAAAACACGTTGCATTGATAATATGTGCTTAAACATGTAATTTACATCATAATTATACATTGTGTTAACGTTTTCCACAGGATTAGTAAAGTACTGCGCGATGATAGTACGTCCAAGTGCGATGGAAGTATAAAATTCTAAAATGACCCTTTTTTCATTCGGGTATATATATCTAGCGGTGTTTCTACGCTTTCTACGCGATCTTATACAAAGAAACAAATGTCATTATTTCCCTAATTATGTTCTTAAAGCTAAATAAACGACGATTCCAATATTTGTTTCGGGACAAGCTTTCCTTCTCTTTCTTCCGTTTCCTCTCAAACGTACGCGTTTACAGTAAAGTTCCTCGCATTCATCTATGTATTTATAGCTTCTCTTCTCACAATGTCTCCCTCTTACTTTTACCTTCAACAATCACATCACAGCTATAATCTTCGCTATCAAAATGCGTTTTTTGTCCTTAAACGGATTCTCCCCTTTGTAAGTACATTAGACACGACCGAAGAGAACATCAAATACGCGTAATGTTATTTTTTTCTTATTACTTAGTTTACACGCTACTATGTACAGTTACGAATATCAACGCATCGTGAATCCGTGGTACTCGCTTCAAACGTCAAGTATCGAGACTACCAGTTTTTTTCCGGACGACGCGATCATGAAAGACGATAGTACTGTTCAAAACCGGTCGATCACTTGCGAGCGCGTGAAGGAGAGGAACAGCGAAGAAACGCGAGCAAAAGTAAGAGAGAAAGGGAGAGAGAGAAAAAGAAGAGAGAGGGAGAAACGTAGTTTAAGCTAAAAATTAAGAGAAAAAAGTAGAAAAAGGAGAGAATTCAAGTATATCGAAATCGATGCGTACTGTACAAATCTCTCTAATAAACAACAACATAATTCGATCCTTATTGCGAGTTTTATCTCTTAACCTTTTAAATTAATCACTGAAATTGAGATCGCAAATAAAAATAGCGATCAAAATAGTGACAGTTATATAGAAATCGGTTGGGAGTAAAAGAAGTAAAAACTGCACATGCACAGTGGTATCGCGAGGTATGGAGTACATTTTGAATAATATAAATTGCGATGCGATAACAAGGAACTAGGACACAAGACCGGCTCTAAGTTTTCTGCCGCTTCGAACAATTTTCTGCCATTTTTATCTGCTCCCATTTCATCCATTCCTATTTTTCTTAATAATATTTTTGTAGATTTTTATCAATATCTATACATTGCACTAATGTCTGCGGATTTTGGTAAAAATGTACCAGAACACATAATCAAAATGCTGCATTGAAAATTTGTCGCCCGACTATAAAATGTCCTGTAATCGGAAAAGAAGTGGACACCTCGTTATTTCTTATGAAATCTAGAGCAATGTTTTTAGCAAAAATATTTCTTATTTCTACATTCGATATTTTCGGTAGCCAAATTTCAACTTAGTTTTCTTAAAAAAGATCTATTTCAAACTGAATAATAAAATAAATCAGATTTACTTATTTTAATATTTTAATAAATCTATTTTATACTCAACAACGTTACTTATTCTCATTGCTGCAATTTAATTTGCGAGGAGTCCGTAATGACACATAATTCAGAAACTATTAACGCTATAATATTTTCGTTAAATAAAAAAATCGATATCTAAATTTCACAAGAAATATATATGCTCGTTTTTTACGTCTATTTTTTGAATTTAGAATATCGCAAGCGTATCTTACAGATACTTGCTTTACTCATTTCTACAGCCGGCCCTATTAATATATATGTATATGTATGTATGTATACATATATATGTTCCGTGCAAAACGAAGGAGTTTGGACAACACAAACAGAATGGTGGTTTTAAAGTAAGCATTGACTTATTGGCACCTCATTCAACATTATGTTATCACACATCAAATGTGATAATATAATTGTCAGTCCGTCACACAATGTTAAATAGATTTTTCATTTTAAATAAATTGGATTCAGAATTCGACATCTAACGCTAATTATGCGATATAATTATAAATACAATATTGTCGTGAAAACTGGAGACATTCAAGTAAGAATTTGATGAATTCACTGCAACGAAGATCAGTACGTGTAAAGTGTGATATTAACGCAATATTAATTTCTATTAATTTCAGAGAATGCTTTAAGACAAAGTGATAATTATGAGATTTTACATGTATATGAGTAGGCTACTCAATATTGATAATAATCTGACAATAAATAGTGCCATTATTTTCGAGAAATACAGAGAGAAAGTATTAGTTTGTTAAACTTAAATAATCGAATCCGTAAACGTTATACACGCATCTTAGAAGAATGTATAAAATATCCCACTCTTGGCGCATTATTTTTTAATTGAATAGATTTTTGGCTAATTTAAAATTCGATTTTTTCCTCCGTGAAAATGTTGAAATATTAAGCCAAATATTTCCGAATTATGAACGCTACAGATCGATTTTATCTTAAATTCTCAACAAATACCAAGAGATTTCCGAAGCATCCATTTAGATCTCTAAATATAAAAACATCAATATATTGTAATTAATAACAAAATATAAAAAATAAAGTCTTATACTTAAAATGGCATGAATTGTGTAAAAGAAATATAAAATTATTCCTTCAAAGATTTTTCAACTCAACGAAATGTGTTTAATAAGTTGATATAGACCTATTATATAACAAAAGTGTAATAAAACTTGTGGTGTTTGCCAAAGATTAATAAAGATTTAATTTGAGCCTCACTTGCTAAAATTCTTAGTATCTTAGCAAATTAAATCTTAGTATCACAGTGTATATGTTTCGCTCAACGTTATAATGTGTATTATTCGACATGGAAAATTCTTATTTCTTACATATTGTAATAGCAGAATTAATTTCTTTTTATAGCGCTAAGATTCCTTCTTGTGTTTTTTCCAACTTCCCAAAGTTAAAAAGAACTCTAAACTCACCAAAGAAACTGTCTCTGAAATGTCTTTTGATAAATTTATAACGCCTAGTATTTATCATTTCATAAGTAATGAAATTACATGAATATTTGAAAAATTACTCCACTAATCTAATCTATTCTTGCTTGAATGTCTTCATCATCAGATCTATTACGGACTATTTAAATCACCGTGTAGATTGAACGAAGCTTTTTTTGTAAAAAAGGATGTCCGTGCGAAGCGTAGCTTCAAAATCTTGCTTTTACGTAACTAAGTTGCATTATTCTCTTCGCTTCTCTTCTTCGTACGTCTGTCGCGCATTTTGTTATTTTTCCACTTATAACATTTCCAACAAGTTACGAGGACATTGTGGCACAAGTAGCCTGAACGGTAAAAACCGACTTACACTTACGATGTATCACTTCCTATCTTAATAGGTAAAATCGATCATATATCTTAAAATTTTTTTCACTACGCGAACATTGGCTTCGCGATATCCAATAAACAATTTTGACAGGTAAAAAGTATCAACAATTTATAGAATGCCTTAAAAAGTAGCAAAATTGCTTCACGCAAAAAGAGTGTATCTCGCGATTATCTATGCAATTGGCATTCCACGCAACCGCCTGATACTGTCGCATACATCGATAAAGAAAAAATCGTTTATTGTATTGTATTTACATTACCGAGATATAAAAATACTAACGAGAAACGTACCTATGTAGACGATGTCCTTCACACGCATTATCTCACTTTCTTAGAAATTAATTAATTCATAGTCAAGTTTGGCAGTAATATTGTCCCTAGCTATTTGCATTCTTATTGTTGTTGACAAGATTTTTGTCCTATTATTTAGCTTCCGACAAAGACATTCTTGCGGGACGCACTGCGTGTTCATTAATTTATCTCACTTTGCTAATTCCAAACTATTCTGTGACCACCGCGTGCTGAAACTTTTATTAGCTTGGAAGATCTCCAATTCTCCTTTCACAGGTCTTCACCATAGATATAAGAACAAATGCCCTCATTATACTGTTACAACTATCATTTATCATTACTGACATCGGGAAAACCAATCACTCACAAAAACATGCAATTTGAAAAGATTTGCATTTTCTCGCTAAACCAGATCTGCCCGAAATAAAACTTGGAAATTTCGGAAAATATCTCCCCCCCCCCTCCCGTGGATCTAATTCGGTCGTGGATAATATAAGAATGCGCGCGTGGGTGTGTGTGTGTGTGGGTGTGTATATTATACACACACCTACCTTATGAAAGCGTATATATACGCTTTCCGCAAATAAAAGGCAAATAAAAGGTTCTTAAAAAAAAGTATATATATATATATATGCCTTTTACAGCTAAAAAATTAAAAACTTTAGCTCAATAAAAAACTAAACAATACTAATTTTTTAATAAATTAAGATAATGCGGATATTCAGCGAGATCTCTTCACTGCATGCTATCAATGCTCGTCGCACTTCCCGAGGCAAAGAAATCTTTCGACAACCACACGGGAATCATTGAATATCCTAACTTCAAGGAGGATAATAAAAATAATAATACTCGACACATTTGTCGCAACAACGTTCTGTAGCCTATTTTGCAAAAACAGCTTAATATCCACGCGTGTACGCAACACAGTTGAATGTGTATATATGTAGAATAAGAATATTCAATATGCACAAGTATGCTCTCGCGTTTCTAGAAATATAATAAATTTTATAAATGTATGTCGGTCGTATATATTCGCCTTTGTGTACAGTTTCTCACTAGCACGATTACAGCCCGAAGGAGTTTACCGTGCATACGGAACTGCGTCATCGCTTTACGTAAAATACGTATGGAAGAGAGAATGATGTAAAACACATGTTTGGCGTGTCGTCGAGAGTCCAAGTTTCATTAACACTTCGTCTCTAAAGTCGCTCTTCTGACTTTGTCAGAGCATTCGGCGTCCAATTTTTCCTTGACTTCTGAATAACTACTACCCGAGCCTTCGGCCGACGATGTATGCGATGTATGCGGCCCGACTTCTTCCAGGGATAATATCTCTGTACCGGTAGGCGAGTAGCTCACGGTAGTCGCTTCACTTGTTGGCGACGTTACGCAGCTGTCACCTACACTCCTACTACGCAGAGTATACCGGGTCTTTTGGAACTGTTGTATGTTCAGAGATAAACTGGCCTGTATCGACGTTTTTTCCGGATACTTTCAAAGGGTTGTTCTCGGTTTGTACATCGACGTGAGATGGACTCCTCGAGCGTGGAACGTGAAGCGGACTCTCAGGATCTGCCGCTCGATCAGACGACAAAATTTTTGAGCTTGCGGCTAATCTGCTTGCGCAAGGAGAATACTTTGGCAAATTTATCGCGATTTTGTCCGCGCCCACTGACAGAGACGATCGGCCGAATTTTTTCAATGGACTACAAGCAGGTTTTTTCTTTTTCAATTGCTTTGCGTCATTGTAGGAATCAAAGCTCTCGATAGAATCATTCTTCTCTTGTTCCTTACACTTGTCGAGATTTCTCTTCGTTTTAGTACATGTGCAATTCCAAGGAAACTTCTTTGTGATTTCTGTAGTCTTTGCGTGGGTTGCATCGGGCTTTTTAAGCTTTGTAATATTATCGACAATTGAGATTTTATTGTAATAACGTTGCCTGCTGTCTTTATTAGTGTTAATCGAGTCCAACGCCGATTCTATGCAATTATACTTAAATCGAGATCCAGGAGACTTTTTCTCTGTAGGCTGAGTAAGAGTACCTCTACAATCAGTAATATCCTTTTTAACATCATCGGAAACATTGGAAAATGATGCGACTGATTTCTCTCCAATCGCGCATTGTCGACAATCCTCCACAAGTATATCAATCAAAGTCGTGTGAGTTCTTTGGCTATCTGTCTTTTTCTGATTTTGTCCAAATGAATTCTTTAAGCTTCTGTGAACAATATTTTTTTGACCTGTGAGCAAAGGGGTTTTTCAAATTTTTTGGTAAATAAGTATGTTTCTTGGCGAATCTTTCCAGTATGATTCAATTGAAAGTTGTGACAATCGGTCACTTTTTCGGTGCGGCGATTTTATTCTGGCCTTTGTCCTTTGTGCACGTAGAAGAATCTTTTTTAGAGTTCTTATTCTCCGATCTCACATTGGATATTTTCGAATTACCTTCAGCATTTGGATACTCGTCTTTGGAACGCGTTTTCTTGAATGACTCTGAATAATATGTTTCCTGATTTACTAGTCGGTTGCTGCTCGCAAAAGAAGAATACATCATCTACAGGAGGCAAAAGATGATTCTTCGTCACAGGGAAGGACAGGTGTCTTCTCCCCTGTGGGAGGCGACTGCTAGACAAGCTTCTCTGTTGGAGAACTTGTCGAAATGGAACTGACGGTATTAGAGTTGTTGGAAACGGTACGTCCTTGGCTGTTTGCATGCATATGGCCCCCTCCCTGTCCTCCCTGACTCTGGGAGAGGCTGAGTCGTCCGTCAGTTTATCAATTCCACGCTTACAAATTGTTTCAGTCGTTCGAGGTATTGATTGTATAACTCTACATCATTGTGCCCGGCACCCTGAAAAAAATACCCAATATTAATATCATCACATTTTTAACGAAACATATATTCAATATTTTATCAATCAAAGAGTAGCTTATGTTTGTATTTAAATATTTTCATATGTAGTAGTCTTTATTTTTAGCATATAAAAAGTATAGACAAATCGCATAACAATGTAATAAGTTAAAAAAAGCAAAAGAAAATATTAAACACTTTTAATAATATAATATGTTATCAATTATTTCAATACCTCAACCCATAGTGGTTCCACTGCTCTTGGACATCTTTCGTAAATCGCCAGACCATGGCTAAAATTTATAACTTCGTCTTCGGTGCCATGAATAACCAGAACAGGAGATGTTACTTTCGGCACTTTATCTATGCTGCAAAGAAAAAATAACGTTTAAATATTGTTTAAATATCGTTATACAATATCATTTTTATGTTAAACAGTTTCATCTCTTTTTTCTAGTTATAATGTCAAACAAATTTCACACATTTTTGAAATTGTATTTGCAGGCATATCAAAATTATTTTAGATAAAAAGTTAAAATTTGCGCCAAATATATTAACTTCCGAATACAGAATTTGTTCTAAAGATAAATCATATCTAACTTAACAAGATTGTCATTAATTGTATATAAGTTGCAAGTATATTTTTATATAGAATATGCCTATATAATTACATAAATCAATATACGTTGAGAAACGAAAAATATTACGAACAACATTAGCTTGAAATATAATTAAAAATCCGATTTTGATAAAATCTTTTTATTCAGAATTACATTTCTTGACAAATTTTAATCTTGTATCCTTTTGTTTAAAAACATACTTATAGGGTGAAATAAAGCATGCGAGAAAACAAGAAAAATACAAGACAAAAGTTTCATTTGAGAAAGTTATTTATGGTATTGTCATAACATACATTTAACAAATACTTTACTTCCAATTTTTCCCTGCAAAATCTATAAAAAATAAAAAAAATAAAAAAAAAGGTTTATCTATAACTCTCTTTCGCAGATCAAAAGATTTCAGTAGTGCAATAATTTTAAACAAAAATGAGAATGCGTTAAAAACAGACTCACGTAAACATGCTTGCTGGCTGCGGACATTTGTTAATAGTGATAATGTGGAACATGTGAATAGCTTACTGTCAGATAATTACGTATCAAGCGTCGTCTACAATGGCAGCAGGAGTATGCAGTAAGACGTAAGGTTGGTAGACAACATGGTTTTACGTCGTGAGCTAAACGTCTTAGCTCCTCGGCGAACCACGCGACGCAATCTTTATCGCGGCGAAACCGATACATAGATAATGAATCGTCGTACGAGCAACGCACGTAGTACCCTTTTGCTAAACACGCGATGATGCTGATATGTGTACCTGGACGTTTCCGGATCCGCTTCCATCTTCTCCAAGGGACATTCCAGGTTGGCGTATACGATAAACGGAACTCGTTCCTTCCTGCTGTGATTCTTAAAGGCCAATTACTTGTCGTTATCGCTCGGTAATTTGATCGCGCAGTCGTTCATTCCTGACAGTCGACGGTGTGGACTTCTAATTTCTCGTTGGAGCTGAAGTAGTGCAAACATCTGCAAAAAATAAACGCAAATATTATAAATTTTTTATACACAAAATATTATATATTATTAAAAGAGAACTATAGGTACTTACCGATCGCAAAAGTATTTCTGACTATGGTGCTTGTTGATTTGCGAGCTCACGAGGCGGGATAGGTTCTTGATCCACACAAAATGTCCCACGTTGTCATCATGCACGTACAGCAGATTTACATGTCTCCCCATCTTTCGATCTGTAATCCGTAATATCAAGATAGCAAGTTCTTTGTTTTTTTTGGATGCTGTAGACGTTGATGGAGATGTCGTTGTGATTTTCAAATTTTTTAATTTGATTCAACGTTATTGGAAACTGAATGTCCGTAAGATTTAGCACCGACGTGTAATGAGGGTACGACGATTTCCGATATGTGTTCTTCAACTGGATACAGAGCAGCCGTCACTGACCATGCGAAACATGCATTCTCCATTGATCGCACGTTTATCACCGCCTTCTTCTTTTTAATTTCTTGCGGTATTTCCACAAAACACCCCGCGTGCAATGGATTATATTTGTTCACATTTACCGTTAAATTGAGTATACGCGACAACGCCCATCCGCTATCACGTTCCTGGAATTCCTCCAGCTTTGCTAAGGTAGGCTCGATGACGTACGTGTCGTTTGTACCACTCACACAGATCGGACTCACGAAAGACTTCATAGTTTCTCGTTGCGATACTTTTATTCGCGCGTTTTTCGCCCGCAACAAATTCACCATTAAACACTGTGTTAATTTTTACATTGTCATGTAGTTGCATGACGTACCGCACACGATCGAGTACAATTTCTCTCGCATTTATGAGAAATTGATGAGGTTTGATGTGTTTGGAATTTATTACCGCATCGGTCAGTATATGGCTTTTAAAAGCCGTATTTATCTCGCGCCATCTGAGTCCTGTCTCACTCGCACTGTATCCAGCACCCACATGCACAAACGTTGACGTACCGAGTCTTTCAGACTTTCGAGTCGCGCGATACAAGCGACCAACGACTGTTTGAGACTGATCGAGGACTGATCGATCGATAATCGTGGCCCTATAATTCGGCTTTGTTCTTCCAACGATTCGATTAAACTTGTCGCATCGTTGCTCCCACGCGGCAAAGTCTTCCTTCGAATTTAACAAGGTGGATTGCTCCAACAGCTCTTGCTCCATGTTATTGCACGATCCTCTTGCTAACGCCATTTGTTGCACTCACGACTTCTAGTTCTCGACTATTGAGCGTATCCCCCAGATTCGTCATTTATATTCTACTAATGATGCATCGTTTGCTTATCATATTTAATTTCATCTTAGCAGTCGTACATCGGCGCTATTTTTAGCAATTTTGCACGTGTTCGATGAAATCATTGCGAAACACGTACGTTCACGAAAACGCGCCATTGACTTTTGGTGATTTGATCAGTATCAATGCAGCAGCCGTACATCGACGCTATTTGCAGTTTTGCACGTGTTCGATGAAATTATCGCGAGACACGTATGTTCTTAAAAACAATAACGCTCCATTGACTTATGCGAAATTGCAAAATTTGCAGTTTTGCACGTGTTCAATAAAATCATTGCAAGACATGTCGCAACATGTTCTTCAAAACAATAACGCTCCATTGACTTATGCGAAATTGCAAAATTTACAGTTTTGCACGTGTTCGATGAAATCATCGCGAGACACGTATGCTCTTGAAAAGAAATCATATTTGATGCCCGATGAGGTGATCTCATCACGAATGTTCTTGAAAAAGATATCACATTTAATGTATATGTGGATTGTGGTGGTGGTCACCATGCAGCAGCCGTACATTGACGCTATTTTACAAGATTTGCAGTTTTGGGTATGTGTAAATGGTCTACGAGGATTCTAGAGCGCAGTCGAGAGTTCGATACGGTTCGAGTACGTCGCAAACAGCTTCCAGATACGATGAACATTCACGGTGCGAACTACTATGTTCCGATTCAAGACGAAACGTGCGAGAAACAGCACAATGAGTAAGTACCGCTAATTTTCACATATACTTGTGCAAAAAAATTTTTATAAACATATAATTGTATTTTTTCAGTTTTGGTAAACCCCGCTACACGCCACGTATTTTGGGAAGAAGATTTGCCTTGACATCAACAACGTATAAATTTTTGGATGTTGGAATTAACGCGGGACCTATGTCCTCTGTGGATATACTTATTGGCGATAACCGAGGCAATCGGATAATTCTGCCACATGCAACGTGGGTGACATTCATAGAAAAACGTGCAGATATACAGCAAATCGTGCAGTCATCGGCACCATCATCGCTAACGTTTCGAGATCTGGAG
Source organism: Temnothorax ravouxi (assembly GCA_030770255.1). Classification (NCBI taxonomy): domain Eukaryota; kingdom Metazoa; phylum Arthropoda; class Insecta; order Hymenoptera; family Formicidae; genus Temnothorax; species Temnothorax ravouxi. The sequence continues at coordinate 1,182 of JASTWP010001779.1, read as the reverse complement.
CTTGTTAAAATACGTGACGCAGATATTGTAAAATTGACGTCGTGCGGCATCAACTTGTACATGAAACCGTCAACTGTACTTTTCCTGTTCGAACTAGAACATTGCGTCGAGAATGTGTATTTTCAATTATGTCTAAATGTTCACGGTGTAAGTGAAAAATTCAAACAATTTGTAACAATTTTACGTCAAAATTGTATCACCGATAAATGTAACGCAGTTATAATCTTGCGGGAGTTTTATGATAAAAATTCGATTATTGATTGTGAATTATTAGCTTACGCTTTAGATACTATTATGTATAATGCGCTACATGATAAATAAATGCATATAATATGGTTAAAAAATTTCCTTTTCATTTACCGTTCCCTGTCGTTAAGCTTTGTTTATCGTTTACTTAAATATAATATTAAAATTAAATTTCGCGAAGATCTAAACGATTAAATATTGTTGGCGAAAAAAAGATATGCGATCGTGAGCGATAACGCGTACGGGGGGGGGGAGAGAGACCGCGCGAATGAGAAGACGCGCGCGACCGAGGGACGGGGGAAACATCTACAAGGGAGAGATAACGCGAGCGGGAGCGTGTGACGTCACGCGGACCGGCGCGGCCGTTGCACGCGGACCCCTCCCGCGGCGAAACGCGAACGCTCCGCGGCGCGGCGAAAACGCGGTCGCCCCGCGGCGCCGGAAAACGCGGACCCCCTCGCCCCGCGGCGCCGGAAAACGCAGACCCCCTCGCTCCGCGGCGCCGGAAAACGCGGTTCCCCCCTTGCCCCGCGGCGCCGGAAAACGCGGTCAGCCTCCCCCGCGGCGCCTGAAAAACGCGGTTTCCCTCTCCTCTCCGCCCATGGTTCCCCCGCCCCGCGGTTTCCCCTCCCCGCCCCGCAGTTCCCCCCCCCGCCCGCGGTTCCCCTACCGCCCGCGGTCCCCCTCTCCCCTGCCCGCGGTTCCCCCCGCCCGCGGTTTCCCCCCTCGCCCCTCACCACCCTCAGATTCCATAGGTTGCCCTAGAACTCCCTTAGCTTACCTACTTAAAAGTCCCCACGTGTAGACGCTACGTTGCGGACAGGGGAGAGTCCAAAAGGTCTAAAAAATCAGTTTTTCGCAAATAATTCGGAAAATATCAACTTTACGGAAATTTATGTAGATATCAAAATTGTAGCTTACAAAATTCTGCACAAT
>JASTWP010001778.1:0-60161 GCA_030770255.1 Temnothorax ravouxi | reverse complement strand
AATATACATAAGAGAATAATACTTTAATTTTGGTTTAATTTATCTTTTATTCCTTTCTAGTTCTCAGATTTAGAAAAAGGTAAAAGTTAAGTTTAAAATTCTATATTGATAAAGAAATTCTTCTTTCTCGTATCTTCATGTCTAAAGAGTCGTGACATTATGGTCATGTACAGTGGCGAACCACCGTCTTCCATGAAGCCATAATGTTAACTTGGGATAAATGATGAAGGTGGTTTCCCGTTTCCTTTTTTCATGGACCAACGGTTTAACTTTCCGAAAGACGGTAGCGCCGATATCTCCTCTTTCCCCAGCATACCCGTCACCGGGCAGGTGAGGACGAGTCCCCCATTAAAAGGGAGAAATCGACTTGATGGCGTCCCCTGAAAATTTCGAGGAGGCGCGCATCCTGTAGCTCCCGTCGCCTTCTACCAGACCCACCACAAATCACCGTGAAAAAAACCCAACCAGGATTTTGTGTACCTGGCTGGGATCGAACCCGCATCACCGGAGCGTGAACCCAGCGTCTAGCATAGGAGACCACTGACTCGCTGATAAAGAAATAGATTATTATAATTATATTATATATAAGTATCATATACATATATTTATATATGCGAGGTCTATCATTGTACGGTTCGGATTTTCAACTTTTCAGGCAAAACGAGGTCCACCCCCACCCTGCCTGCGAGGAAAGAGGGGTAGCCCCTCCCCCACATACATGTGTACTGTCTATACACACATATTAGCAAATTACTTCCCTTAGTATTGACACAAATTCGTATATTTTTCAAACCTTTTTTGCTTATAACTTTTATATAAATAAGCAATGACCGCCGATTAAGTTATAAGAAAAAATTACTAAGGCTCAGTTTCCACTGTGAGCGTCACGCGTCGCGTCATCTGTCGTTAACCAATCTAAACATCCCATCACAAATAATGTAATAAAATAGGATGTTTTGATTGGTCGCGACGGATGACGCGACGCGTGACGCGCTCAGTGGAAACTCAGCCTAAGAGTCATGTCCTTGATAACATATTTCAAAATTATGGGAATTGGTGGTTAGCTCCCTAATACTGAATATTTACCGTATGATCATACATGTGGTGATCCACCCACCAACAATTAGGTTGGGTTAAGTTAGTTTTTTTGGAAGTGGAGCCCCCCCTCGCAGGGGCAGAACCCGCTGTCTATATACGGTATCATAAAATTATATACTATTATTCATTATATTTTCTTTGCTAATAATTTTGTAATAAGTAACGACCCCCAACTTTTATCAACAGTTTTAGATTCAGGAGGCAAGAATACATAAAATTTACCTCCTTCCAATTGATTTCTCGTATAGGCCCTAATTGCCCACACAGCAAAACTTGTTTCAGAAAGCTTTCTAAAAGATAACTTAAAAATTAATATTGAAATGTAAAATTGAAATCATTCAGAAATATTTCTGAAACGTTTTATCAAATTAATATATCATTGAAAACTTTCCAAAAAATAACTTGGAAATTAATATTGAAATGTAACATTAAAATCATTCAGAAGTATTTCTGAAACGTTTCATCGAAATCATTTATGACCCTTTTCACTGAAATATTTCAGAGAAATATTTTGTACGTAATGTTTAAAATACGTATCATTGAAAGCTTTCCGAAAGATAACTTGGACAATAATATTGAAATGTAACATTGAAATTATTTAGAAGTATTTCTGAAACGTTTCATTGAAATCATTTATAACCCTTTTTACTGAAATATTTCTGAAATATTACGAAACATTTCAGAGAAATATTTCGTACGTAATGTCTAAAATACGTATTATTAAAAGCTTTCCGAAAAATAACTTGGAAAATAATATTAAAATGTATCATTCAGAAGTAAATTATTCAGAAGTAAAAACGGAGAAGTAAAAACTTGAATCGCCAGTAAATAAATTAACAATTAGCAAAAGAATTATGTTCGACACAACTGGCAAATTTTATTGTTCACAAAACGCTACGTTTCAACCGCAGATTTCGGTCCTTTTCAAGCGTATAGAAACTCACAAATATTAATTATTAGTCAGACATAATGTCCAAACTACGCCGAATCTAAAAACTAAACATCAAAAATTGTGGCACGCAACAATATAAGTATAAGTCCAAAAATAATTATATAAATCAAAACTTACATATTTGTGCGTTAAATTCACAGAAGTAAAATACAATTTAAACGGCATTTTTGTTATTCATTTATGTCGAAGGGCATGTAAGAGCCGTGCGGTGGTAACATTTTAACTGACGAAAACAGACAAGTAATAAACAAACTAATGACGTCAATATTAAAAGCCAGAGCGTGGAGAGGGAAACAGTGAAGAAGGAGATCTTTTATAATATGTTCGTAGAGAACGTCAAGATTCTCCGTGTCCTTTTGTAAATTAATATGGTGTCATCAAATTTTTTAATAAAAAACATCTTCGCTAATTCCCTTTTTCTAATCTGTCTCTCCTTATGTATTATTTCTGGCTTCCCCCAATCGAAATCATGCCCATAGGATGTTCGATGCTCGCACTCACTACAGAATGCTTGCTCGCCGGTTTTCTGATATCGTTCTGGTGTTCTTTGAGACGTGTGCACAAATGTCTTTTTGTCTGCCCAATATACGTTTGCAATCTTTACATCTCTACGAACATATCATAATTGGGCATTATGTCTGACTAACAATATTTATGAGTTTTTATACGCTTGAAAAGGACCGAAATCTGCAGTCGAAACGTAGCGTTTTGTGAACAATAAAATTTGCCAGTTGGGCCGAACATAATTCTTTTGCTAATTATTCAGAAGTATTTCTGAAACGTTTCATCGAAATCATTTATGACCCTTTTCACTGAAATATTACGAAACATTTCAGAGAAATATGCAACAACACCGCTAGGCGGCGCATAATGGTAAGACTAACTCGCAAGTAAATTTCAGTTGGGATCTAATATAAGCAGGCCTTCGGCAAAGCAAAATCATGACTATGATCAAGAATATATTTTATAAAGGACAGGAAATTGTTCCGGATGACCTTATACAGGGTGATCCGAAACAATTTGATATGAGAAAAAGTATCTGAAATATTTTCCATATATTTTTTAAACATTTCAGAGATATTTTCGAAGCATTTCAGAGATTTCTGAAGCATTTTAGAGATATTTCTGAAACATTTCAAAGATATTTCTTAGGCATTTTAGAGGTATTTCTTAAGCATTTCAAAGATATTTCTTAAGCATTTCAGAAATATTTCTGAAAAATTTCAAAATTATTTCAGAAATTATTTCTGAAATTTCAGAAACATTTCTGAAATCTCAGCTTGGCGGACATTTTAGCTTTCTGAAACATATCTGAAACATGTCTAAAATGTTTTTTTGAAAGGTTTCATATTTTATTGACAGTTTTTTGAAAGCTTTCTGAAATATTTCGGTGCTGTGTGGGTGTGGAGTTTTACCAATATTCATCACAAGGAAAATAATGTTAAAAAATTATATAAAGGGTAAAGGGAAAAAATGATCAAAGTCTACTTTTTGTCAAAATTGATCTGATCATGTTATCTTGTAGCATTTTCAAAAAACTTTCATAATTCTTATCCGGTTTGATCAAGAACAGTTGCAATTCATTAGAAAGAAAACCAAAAAATGTACCATGCTGAAAAAAAAACGATCATAATCCACGCGCTTGTTGGTAAGAACCATAGAGTCCAACATACAAATGTAAACACTAACAAGGAGAACTTAGTAACGCCGATATGAACCATACATTAACAGTTTACAGGAAAGGGGATTTTCTGAGTATATACCTAAAATAATATTGATTATTATTGATGTAAGAAAAAGTTAGTTGTTAATTAATATATACTTTTTATTCATCAAATTTTTAACGTTATATTGTATAAAAAATCAATAAAAAATCTTGATTATTTAAAAATTTGTTTCTTAACCCATTCACTACTTTAGAGAATACTCGCGCGACGATATCGCCCGTCAGACGCTTTGGACGAGAATATTTGCGCGACGATATTGCCCGTCAGACACTTTAGACGAGTTAACTCGTTTGTTAAAGAAACTAGTCAGACTCAGAAGTCAAGTCGTAAGCACTGTAATGTTACCGTTTGTGTTATTCCATGCTTTCGAATTTATCACACAAAAAAACATCAAATAAATAGTATTTTTTCTTTATACATTTTTTCCTTTTACTTCTCCTCTTACTTCAAATATTAATATAAAATAAAACATTAGTTGCTGTTGATTAAACAATATTGATTTTAAGTCAATATTTATTGGTAGTCAAATTATAAAAATTTGCTTGACAAACTTGTGGCCCAAGTTAACTCCAAAGCGTCTGACGGGCAATATCATCGCGTGAGTATTCTCGTCCAAGGCAGTTAACCCTTTCGGTACTGAGAGTGACTATAGTCACTGTCCATTATACTGCTCGCTGCGGCCGAGCAGTGACTATAGTCACAGTCCACATGCTGCTTACTGCGGCCGATCAACTTGAAATGTTAACTTGAAATGCTTCTGTTGATAAATTTTTTTAAATGTTTTTGTTATTGAGTTTTATTACATATAATAATTGAAGGCGTTGAACGTCAAGTGCCTAGCTCTCTCGACCGAATCACGTATATCGGCAGATCGACGCTTCGGCCACTGGAGAGCCGTTTCCGTCCCGGTCGCTCCGTACAGAAAAGGTTGATGCTTCTTTGCTTATAAATAACAATGATCTATACTCGATGTTGAAGTTTTTTTTGTTATTAACTCTTAAATGGTTAGCGAATAGTCAATAATATTTTAGGTACATACTCAGGAAATCCCCCCTTATAAACTGTAAATGTATCTACAATCCACATTCCGTAATTCCCAAATTCTCCTTGTAAGTAAACACTATGCATTCCGATGTTTACAGCCAGTACTTATATTTCAATAGCTTTCTAAGATATCTTGAAACTTAAAATTGCAATTTTCTCGAAGTTACTCTAGATAGACATTAATCATTTTTCTCCTGTATCCTTCATACGAAATCAATATTTTGGTTCTCTTATGTAATCATTTTAACTTCAATTATTTTAACACCTCTTTATCTGATCTTACAATAAGTATTAAATGGAGGGGTAAAGTCAAAATATTTTTAAAATTTTTGACTTACACCACTGTAGTTTTTACCCCTCCAAATGTAAATAAACAGATAGAAGAATTTGAAGAATAACACACTGCGTAATTAGGAATTTCTTTCTGTATTTAATAAATATTTGTATTTTCTGTTTTCGAAAATGATTTTCAGTAATTTTATTAAATTTTTGTATTCTTGAATCTCCAGATATTTAAGATAGTTGTCTCGCGAGTACAATCCAAAATTGTATACTCTAAGGCTCATATTATCAGTTCACTTTTATCAATAAAAGCGCGCTTTTATTTCTAAAATGCTATAGTATATGTAACGTGAATTATAGCATCTCAAAAATAAAAATGCGCGTTTATCGATAAAAGTGAACTGAGAATACGGGCATAAGTCGACGTCAAAACATCCAACTACCTATGGTTACAAGCTGAAAACTTTTGGATAGTTCGGTCCCTCACATAGAACAAAAGACTGTTCTTTTATTTTTCGCCTTTAGTCGCTCCTTCACGTCGAAAAATCGTGAAAATCCAGGTCTATTTATTATTGTATTTCTAAAACTAAACGTTCAATATTTGATTTTTTTACTAGTATTCCTAAAGTGTCCTTCTACTATATATTCGTTTTTTATCACTTTTTTGTTGTTTGTTCTAATTATTAAAATTCAAAATACGAGACTTTCGTATATACAATGCACGGAAAAGGTGCAATTTTTGATAGCGATTATCTCGCATTCGGAATGGTCAATTACTTTGAAATTGTACAAACGTGTAGATATCACATTTATTAACGTATAGTTAAATTTTTTAATTTTTTTTGCTTATTGCTATTCGCGAGACAACTACCTTAGCAATTTTCATTTTTGCATCATTACGCTACGTTAAAGTTCTTTTGTTTTCATATCCTCTTTTTCTTTTAAAATCCTTGAATTCTTCAATTATCGGATCGTTTTATCCGCAAAATCATAATCGTTTTACAAGCTTCGTCAGACCCTTGCAAGTTCTTGCAACAATCCAGTTATAACTATACATATATATATATATATATATATATATATACTAGCTGGTTACCCGGGCTTCGCCCGGGAGTCGTTTTTCTTAAAACAACTTCATTTATGTTTCAATATCCTTATTGTGAACAAACATAAGGAGTGTTCATGAATTAAACATGTCGTAACCAATCTTTTTCTTTTTCTACTCGGTCATATATAATAAGACACGCAAATCGTCTCTCCCTCTCTCTCTCCCTCCCTCTCTCTCTCTCTCTCTCTCTCCCCCTCTCCCCCTCTCCCCCTCTCTCCCTCTCTCTCTCTCTCTCTCTCTCTCTCTCTCTCTCTCTCTCTCTCTCTCTCTCTCTCTCTCTCTCTCTCTCTCTCTCTCTCTCTCTCTCTCTCTCTCTCTCTCTCTCCTCTCTCTCTCTCTCTCTCTCTCTCTCTCTCTCTCTCTCTCTCTCTCTCTCTCTCTCTCTCTCTCTCTCTCTCTCTCTCTCTCTCTCTCTCTCTCTCTCTCTCTCTCTCTCTCTCTCTCTCTCTCTCTCTCTCTCTCTCTCTCTCTCTCTCTCTCTCTCTCTCTCTCTCTCTCTCTCTCTCTCTCTCTCTCTATCTATCTATCTATCTATCTCAGAATGTGCGAATATCCGTTTTCTTCTCTCTCCTCTTTCTGTCTTTTCCTTACAATTTGCAAATGACATATGTCACAAAATGACATATGATATGTGAAACTGTCAACTTACGAAGTTGTCTTTTTTATATGAATTTTTAATCAAGTATCTTTTTTATATAAATTTTTAATCGCGTTTAATCGATAATAATTTTATACTATACTTTCATATACTTTTGATAAAAATTCGGTCCACTAACGAAGAGATTCGATCAATTATTTCCCGAAAAAATAAAAAAACCGATTTCTAGAAAATCGGTAACAAAAAACAATACACATTATGACACTCCCCGGAAAATTCTACCCCTACTTCATATATTTTTAGTAAAAATTCGGTCCACTAACGAATGTGATTCGATCAATTTCCCGAAAAATTGGAAAAATTACAAAAATCGGTTTCCAGAAAATCGGTAGCGAAAAACTATACACTTTATGGCACTCCCCGGGAAATTCTACCCCTGTTTCATATACAATTCTTTGAAATTTGGTCGATTATTTCCCGAATTCGGTAATTTCCCGAAAAATTAAAAAAATTAAAGAAATCGATTTCCAGAAAATCGGTAGCAAAAAATTGGCCGCGACATTTTCATCCCCGGAAAATTCTACCCCTATTTCATATACTTTTGGTAAAAATTCGGTCTACTAACGAATGAGTAGTTCGCGTACATACATACATACATACATACAGACGACGGTACTTATATATATAAATGATGATATGTATATATACATATATACATATACATATATATGTCGTAGGCAAATAGTTATTTTAGAAAAATAACTTTTGACTAGTCAAATGCTATTTAAATAGGCAAATGGTATTCAACAAAACATGCATTAATGTATTTCAATTAAGTACACATGTAGGCGGGGAAACCCTTCCCCCGCATAAAAACTAATCTAACTCCAAACCTTTTTCTAAAAACGGCAAATATTTATTATCAGGGAGCCACCAACTTCCATAATTTTAAAAAAGTAATACTGTGAAGATTTTAGTTGCGGATCGTTGCTTATTAAGAAGTTAGATAACTCTTTAGAAAAACTTACACAGCTCCTTACCTCCAATGTTGATAAAATTATGGTCATTTGACACGTTTTTGAAACGAAAGAATATTGTGTGAGTGGAAAAGTGTATACATGGATGCAGTGGGTGCCGGGGGGCTCCATCCCCGCAAAAAACTAACCTAACTCAACCCAACTGTTGGGAAAGATTTTTACCAAGAAAGCCGCAAAAAGAATATCAAAATTCGGAAAAAGTCATATTCTGAATAATTACCTACAATTTATTTCCATTTTTCTAAAAAGCGTTCAGGCAAATACTATTTGCCTAAGAAAATAGCATTTGAACACAAATAAACGGACGAAAGCCATTTGACCAGGCAGATAGCATTTGCCTAGTCAAAAACTATTTTCCTAAAATAACTTTGTCTACGACATATATATATATCTGTCTGGTCAAATGGCTGTATATATAATATATATATGGGGCATTCTTTCTCAACGTTACACCCCCTGCCCATTTTAAATTTTGGTTAAAACATTTTTTTGGGCTCAAATTACAGCAAATTTTATCTATTTTTACATGCCGTGTGGCAGTTTTAAAAAATTCAACATGGCTAACCAAAAATGGCGGATAAGTGTGACTGCAACTTGAAATACGAGAGTAAAATATGTGGATTTTCATGACACTTGGTACGTAAAGGTTTTTGGGGTCGCTGATTACGAATCTGAAGTCAGATTTTAAAAATTCAAAATGGCGGATCTAATATGTCGAACGAATTTTTCTTAAATTTATCGGATTTATTTGAAACTCGTTACTCAGGGGTTTTTGGGGTCGCTGATTACGAAATTAAAGCCAGTTTAGAGAAATTCAAAATGGCGGATGCAATATGGCAGACTGATTTTTTTAAAATTCATTGGATTTACTTGAAACTCGTTACTCGGGGGTTTTTGGGGTCGCTGATCACGAATCTAACGGTGAACTAACTTTTAACCAACACTAAATCTTCTTTGTCACTACATTAAACCTACATAGAACCTATTTTGTCCTACAATGGACCTATTTTTTTTTACATTGGACTTATATTCTACCTAGGAGCGGTGAGCGTCAAGCGGACTGAGTCTCGTTTTAAACAGTTCGGCCTAGAGTTACGAAACCCTTAAAAGCCACAACTAATGCAAACAGAAAACTAAAGAACCTACATTACAACTCGCCTTTGCTGGCTGGATTATGCATTACATCTTGCCTTCGTTGGTTGGATTATTACAATTTGCTTTTGCTAGCTGGATTATGCATTACATCTTGCCTTCGTTGGTTGAATTATTACAACTTGCCTTTGCTGGCTGGATTATGCATTACATTTTGCCTTTGTTGGTTGGATTATTACAACTTGCCTTCGTTGGTTGGATTATGCATTACATCTTGCCTTCGTTGGTTGAATTATTACAACTTGCCTTTGCTGGCTGGATTATGCATTACATTTTGCCTTTGTTGGTTGGATTATTACAACTTGCCTTCGTTGGTTGGATTATGCATTACATCTTGCCTTCGTTGGTTGAATTATTACAACTTGCCTTTGCTGGCTGGATTATGCATTACATCTTGCCTTCGTTGGTTGGATTATTACAACTTGTCTTTGCTGGTTGAATTATGCATTACATCTTGCCTTCGTTGGTTGGATTATTACAACTTGCCTTTGCTGGCTGGATTATGCATTACATCTTGCCTTCGTTGGTTGGATTATTACAATTTGCCTTTGCTAGCTGGATTATGCATTACATCTTGCCTTCGTTGGTTGAATTATTACAACTTGCCTTTGCTGGCTGGATTATGCATTACATTTTGCCTTTGTTGGTTGGATTATTACAACTTGCCTTTGCTGGCTGGATTATGCATTACATCTTGCCTTTGTTGGTTGGATTATTACAACTTGCCTTTGCTGGCTGGATTATGCATTACATCTTGCTTTCGTTGGTTGAATTATTTACATCTTGCCTTTGTTGGATATATTGGATCCGCCATTTTGAATTTTTAAAATCTGACTTCAGATTCGTAATCAGCGACCCTAAAAACTCCCGAGTAACGAGTTTCAAGTGAATCCGATGAATTTAAGAAAAATTCGTCCCACTACATATTGAATCCGCCATTTTGAATTTTTAAAATCTGACTTTAGATTCGTAATCAGCGAACCTAAAAACCCCCGAGTAACGAGTTTCAAGTAAATCCGATGAATTTTAAAAAACTTTGTACGACATATTGGATCCGCCATTTTAAATTTTGAACAACTAACTTCCGATTCGTATTCAGCGACCCCAAAAACCTTTACGTACCAAGTATCATGAAAATCCACATATTTTACTCTCGTATTTCAAGTTGCAGTCACACTTATCCGCCATTTTTGGTTAGCCATGTTGAATTTTTTAAAACTGCCACACGGCATGGAAAAATAGATAAAAGTTGCTGTAATTTGAGCCCCAAAAAAATGTTTTTAACCAAAATTTAAAATGGGCAAGGGGGGTGTAACGTTGAGAAAGAATGCCCCATATATATATATATATATATATATATATATATGTATATACACACACATACATACATATATACATATACATGTATTACTAATCGGCGTTAACATTAACACATTTTGAAATTATTTATAACTAAATTTTCTAATTTGTTTTTTCATTTTTTTGTACTCTGTACCATATTACAGGGATCATAATCGGTTCTAGGAAGAAATCTTCCCGGAAAAATCCTCCCTGGAAATGAGCTCCCGGGAAAATCTCCCCAGAAAAAATCTCCCCATTTAAAAATCCAATACTATATTTTAAATTGTGTGTGGCATTATTTTGTGGGGCTCCACTACTGTTAAACTAGACACATAATGTGCCTTACAAACCACATGCGTGGGCTTTCCACGCGTGGAAAGCTGTAAACCCATGTGGCACCTCGTTTTGTGTGGAAAGTGTATGCGTGGAGGCAGTAGGTTCCGTCCCCCTGCGGAGAGCTCCACTATCATTAATAGTCCAGTCAAATTAAATCAAAATATAGCGAATAGAATTAAAAAATGACCGGTAAAAAGCTGTAAATTGATGGAGACATTTATCTTAGCATACTATTAAACATACTAAAAGTCCGGACCTCTATCTGCAGGGCTTGATTCGCCATCTTGAAAAAAGTGCTCCAATTCAGTTTTTTCCTATTATCTCGGTAATCGTTGATCCTGTCGTAACGAAGGTTATTATAATAAATAAAGCTTATTAAATTTTCTATAAAAAAAGTCGAATACATTTTTTTCATATCTTTAATAGTTTTTCTGTAATACACTGTTGAATATATGAATATTTGTATTTTGTCTCACGCTGTCATAAAAATCACACTCTCGGTGTAGAATTCGTAAGAAAAAATATAGACAAAAAATATCAAATGTATGCGTGATATTTCTCATACATATGAAAATTTGGCAACTCTTATCATTTAAAATTGTTGTACACGACTAGTACTGGGGGTAGCGTCGTCTACAAGATTCTTCTGAGCCGTTTTCTGAGGTTGTGAATCTGCAGGGCTATTAATACGTTTACGCGAGCGTTACTTCTGTAGTAACTTACGATATATCACTCGTTTACGCGGAATAAATTATCGTAAGTTACTACAAAATCCCGTTTACGCGAAGAAAAATCCCGTTTACGCGAAGGAATTATCGTAAGTTACTACAAAAGTAACGCTCGCGTAAACGTAGTATATGATCATCATCTCGATCTTCAACATCGATTACGAAGAAATCGTTTTCGTTCAGCTTCCAATGCTTGACAGCTGAAGCTTCCAATAATTGTACTTAATTATATGATGCGCAGAAGCCCAAGCTAGATAGTAACGTCACTAGATTTTTAGAACCATTTCCGGTATAAAAAAGCAGCAACGCTGATTAAAACTGATGTCAAAAAAGATCTTGATCTGGTCGCCAACATAATAGCGTGCGCTATTGAAATGCATTTTTGTTCGAGCTGCTGCGATGGGCATTCTCTTCCTTTAGCTATAACGTTTTTCAGAAAAATTTTGTGCGATTTCGGTATGTAGTCTTTTACATCCATCAAAAATTCATCGCTTGATATTTTTTGTCCATTTATATTTTTTCTTACAAATTTTACACCGAGAGTGTGATTTTTATGACAGCGTGAGACAAAATACAAATATCCATATATTCAACAGTGTATTACAAAAAAAAACTATTAAAGATATGAAAAAAAGTATTGAACCTTTTTTATAGAGAATTTAATAAGCTTCATTTTTTATAATAACCTTCATTACGATAGGATCAACGATTACCGAGATATGAGGGAAAAACTGAATTAGAGCACTTTTCTTCAAGATGGCGGATCGAGCCCTGCAAATAGAGGTCCAGACTTTTAGTATGTTCAATAGTATGCTAAGATAAAGATGTCCACCAATTTATAGCTTTTTACCAGTTATTTTTTCTATTTTTTCTATTTTTGCTAATTTCTGGACTATAAGGCCCCTGGATAGTCACGGAAAATACAGCGGTCGAGTGGCACAACACCTACTGGAGGAAGCTTCGTAGCTTGATACAGAGCGCCGCGATGTGGCCGCGAGTCGGCTTGTGGAGGAAACGCACATAAGAGAAAGCACGTACCTATCCCCTCAGATACGTTCTTTCTCTTGTGTGCGTGTGCCCCACCAGTCGACTCTCGACTCTCTCAAGTGGCTCGCGGCGGAAAACAATGGACAATTGTCTTGCGGAAGATCTCATTGGTAAAATAACTCATTAATTGTACTAAAAATTGTACATTATTGAGCTTCAGTTTGTTGGTTATGTCAATGTGCTCATTGTCCATTGCCTCAAATTATAATCCAATAAAGTGCCATAAACCATTTTCCAGAACAATGCTACGCCGACGGCATCAGCCGTCAATTTTTCATTGCACTGTTACTACACTTTCTATATTAGGACCAGCAAATTAATGAGCAGGTAAACATACAATATGCTTTCATCTTTCATTTCAACTCAATCGTACGGTGACTCCTTCTTATTTAAGATCTTCTGTAAGAATTGTCCATATTTCATCTCTCAATTCAAGATGGCTGGCATGGGTATCCCGGCCCTTAAACTAGACACATAGTGTGCCTTGCAAAGCACATGCGTGGACTTTCCACGCGTGGGAAATTGTAAACTGTAAACCCATGTGGCATCTCGTTTCACGTGAAAAGTGTATGCGTGGAGACAGTAGGTTCCGTCTCCCTAAAAAAAAATAGGTTTGCAAGGCAAAGCGGGATTTATTTCACACTAATGTGTCTAGTTTAATGGTAGGAAAGCCAAGTCGGAAAAAAATAATCAAAAGTTTTATAGCAGAGATAGATGTAAAGTGTTGCATGGTTGGAAAAGTATACATCCGTGGTTACAGTGGGTTCCGCCCCTCCTGCGGGGGGGCTCCACCTAAAAAAAAACTAACCTAACCCAACCCATTTGTTGCGTGGGTGGACCACACATCGCTCATGTAATACAACAGCGTCATATAACTCAAGAAATAGAAATTTTGAGTTATTTATACAGTTCGAATGGTACACGTCTTTGTATAAACTTTAAACTGGTAGACCGTCATATCTGTAACTTAAAAACTCGCCACCAGAGAGCGTTAGTGTCGTTCTTGTTATTGCGCTTTGTAGTAATTCGAAACTTTAAATTACGTTTTTTAGAAAATAAGGTTTTTTAACTTATGACGTTGTATTACATGAGCGACATGTGTGTGTGTGTGGTTAAAACCAAAAATACTTTTGGATTTTCAGATGGGGATATTTTTTTGGAAATTTTTCCGGAAAGTTTTTTTTCTAGGGAACAGAATGACGGTTACGTCATAATCAGGATCACGAATAGGATCCTCGCCGATCTTCGCTTATATATTCATTTAATAACAGTCACTACTGTCACAGTTTTGTTTGTTTGTATTTAAAGAAATTTGAAATAGATAATGTGTTGTAAGACGTATTTTAAAATTAAAAAGTCGTTTACAATATGTACAATCAACATAACTCAAATAACAGTTTTTATATATATTCTTATGCACATTTATTTGCGCAACAACACTCGATATAATAAATTAAATCTTTGTAGAACTATATAATCGCAATTCAGTTTATATGCAAAAAACATAATTAACATTTAATTATCAATAATCCTATTTAAATATTTGATTAATAACACACATTAAGTATGTTAATCAATTTATATGTTTCCTAGATTCTCATTGAGACACGCATTTAGTGATATAGTGATATCAATTCTTGTATATTTATTTTCTTTCTTGCATTTCTTATCTAAAGTTTCTATTAAATTTATTTTATCCACTGACATAAATATATGAATATCGTTATAATAAAATGTATTGGTAATTTTCCAGCTGCTTTTCTTTTACGATATTTTCTTTACTCTATCTTTCTTTTTATACAATTAGTTGTAATTATTTGGTGTATACAAGATATTCTAAAAAAATATGAGATTCAAAGTTTCTTTGTTTTTCCGTTATTGAAAAACGTTGGTCCATATTCTGATTAATGTTGTATTTAGAGTTAAGGCTCCTGGGTAGTCACTGCGGCCATATTGAATTTCTTGCTATCGAAGCGAGAAATTACCCTATTTTAAGTTGCGGTAAATTCCAAAAAAAAAAAAGACATTTCAATAAAAAATCACTATAGATCGTTTCAGCACACTTCTAAATATTAACGGATACTATCCTTTTCCATAGACAATAAACAAACAGCCATAAAACGAAGCCTAAACATACGGAAAAACAAGCCGTTTGACGACTACCGAAAGGAGTGGAGAATGTTCCTTATGAGATATATATTTGCATATGTATTTCTTGCAAATCTTACCATACGGTCAATTTTACGAGTTTCACGAATACGTTAAACGTTATAGCAGAAGTACAGAGCGAATAATAAAGAAATTTAACGCAACACAAAATAGGTTGCCAACACGTCACAAAGGACAAAATTCTCCATTGGAGAGTTCTTATTTCTACCGCGACGGTACGTCGCCACCGTCAACGCAGAGTTCTCGGCTCAGGGACCAAGAGCCTTAAATCTGGTCAATTGTGAATCTATTTACATAATTTAATGTAATAACATATTAAATAATATAATTTAATAGTAAAATTATCACATATTTGAAGGAAAATAAAAAAGGAATATTTGATTAAATTTCAAATTAGTGATATCAATTAAAGATTACATTAATTTGTCTCTTTAAACTATATTTTCTTACGAATAAAATTATTGGTACGTGTATTTTTAGAATATCTTATATACTTCTTAGGCATACAGTTTTAAACATGTTATTATTTATTATGGAAGATCAACACAGTAATATCTTACAAAAAAAGAATCTACAACAAGAGGCTTTGTATGATCGATCATTTTTATTTTTATAAAGCTTCAACCTTTGGTTCTGCCTTCATTTCTACAATAACTCTACAACGATATTGCATACCTTAATTTTTCTTCATTCAGTTGTGTACTTCATTAAAGTTAAATAAAAACATGTTATTGTTTTTATTTATAGATCTGCAGTATTTATTTACTATGTAAATAATTAAAAAGATAGCTAAAAATTACGAGATATGGCCGTGAACCATTTTGATAAAACCATAAGTCTGAGTATATCGCTGAGCATATGCATTAAGAAGCTATTATTAAAGAAACAATGTAATTTTAAATTAGTTAAGAAATTATGATAAACAACGATTGATGGAGTGCAAGAAACCATATCATTAGTAATAAATGTTTATATTTAAGATTTCATGGTATTGAATACCATGAATACTATATAATACTGTAAACAATATCATAGTTTCTTGATTGATTTATATAAAAGATTTTGAAATCTAAAGATATGTAGAAGCAAAAAATGAGAGATCCAAGGATTTACTTATCCTGTGGAATATGTAGTCAAAAACATGATATACGGGATTCAAATTTGTAACATAAAGGATTATTGAAATTAGGGATTTATTTTTCGAAATTTTCGAATTTTTATCACCAAATTTCATCACTTTCAAATTTTTCTCAATAATATAGATTCATAATCCTTTATATTGTTTGATTTTTAAACCATTTGATTCGTAAATCTCAAAATTCTTTCTTCGGTTTTACGGTCTTAACGCTTTAAGACTTATAAATTTTTGCATAACTTTTGTCATTCAATATCTTTGGTTGTGTTTTACTCGACTTCTATTTTGCCGAATCTTTGTTTAAATATTTTAATTTCCTTCTTCTCCCTTATTTTATATTTTGATAAATTAATATAAATAATAAAAAATAATACATGTATAAAAAATAATTCGACAATAACAATTTATTATACATCTGCATGTTCTGAATTAATATTTTTAATAACAAATAAACATATCTTAAACGCAGCAGTACGCTACTTTAATACCAAATAAATAATATATATTAAATCGGTTATTTAAGTAAAATAACATGTAAAATATGATATAATATCTAATCGAGAAAAATACTTTGTGCATTTATCTAATAGAGAATAAACGATATAAACTTTATTCTATGTGAAGAACATTTTCAATTGTTGCACCGAAAAGGTAATTACCTAAGATTTATAAATTCACAGATTCTTAAATCTTTGAATTTCTAACATGTCGGGCTTTCAATTTTGCGGATTTTTAGATTCTGGGAAATATGGGAATATCTGTGGCAAAGAAACTCTACCACCTACAAAAATCACAGATATACGAAAATGATATAGATATGAAATTACTAGTAAAATTATATAATTAGAATTTTTACATTTCGAGAAAATATCAAAATGTAAAAATAATTCATATTCCATAGAACCAATCTAAAAAAATTCAAGATGATGAAATCTGTGACTCATTTTATCGAAGTGTTTACAAGTGCAAAGCATAAGCATCAGTTAGGTTGTACCGTTATATTCATATAAGCTGAAGTGGTCATCATAATACGCACATGTTTTACATAGACATTTAAAATGGCATTAGTATCTGATAGAAACAAATCGTATAATGTTAATCGTCTCTTTCTCCCCTTCACTCCATTCTCTTCTTCTTTCTGATCTATAATGTTTATCATTTGAAGAAAAGAAGAACTCTTTAGCTCAGAACACAAATGCTTTAATATGTAAAGCTTAAAGAGAGTTGGCTTAAAGAGTTCACACTCCATATTTTATAGATACATTTTATGGAGAATTCTTACATCATCATTATCTTGTTAACAAAATTTATGTAGCGACTCATACTACGAGAGAACAAATGTTCTATTTTCATTTATATGAATGCCTTTTCATCTGTTTTCATGTTGTGTCGAATGATATTGATTGTTCCCATTACGTGATAGATGTACAATAAAACGTAAAATCCCAATAACACTTGGAGAAACAATAGAGAGAAACAATGCAACAGCATCATGACGTAGTTGTTACTAAAAAGCGACAAGAATTAAATATAGGCAGGAGAAAGGTTCAGGGTGAGGCGAGAAATGACATTGTTGCGTATCGTTGCACGCGTTGTTCTTGAGCTCTTGATTATCTGGATAACCATGATGCGACAGTCGTGACAGACAACAACGGCGACACCGCGTAACCGTTCCGTCGCCATACGCTGCTCCACCCTCGGTCCGCTCGAAGTGGAGAATGTCTTTGTAGTTGAGAGAGCAGCGGGACTGCCGCCACCCTTGTAACATCTGCGCAAAGCATTAAAATTATTCAAGTAAAATATGAATAAGTAAGATGCCATTTGAAAAATAACACGTCGATCGCAGTACTTATGAGATATAGTTTCTAACTTCGAGATAGCGCTGTAGTCAAATAATAAGCAGTTGAATCTCCCTCCACGTAACCTCATCTTTTAAATTATGGTTTTGCACAGTTGCTTCTCATGATCAAGAGTCATTCATGGATATTCAAAAATAAAAAGTTAATAATCAACTCAAATATGGTAATAGTTTAATTAAAATATGGTAGTATGAGAAATACATGCGAGAATTGTATATGCATTAAAAACTGTCTACATTTAGCCGCCGAAGCCGTATAACAGCCGTATAAGGTTCTTCCTTGGCGCTTCAGGACGTAGACAACGTCCATGGCAGTCACAGTCTCTTTGCATGCTCGGTGTAGGTAACCGCATCACGAATAACATTTTCTAGAAACACTCCTCGTAAATTAATCCGGAGATACTCTTGACGACTATGACGTGCCAAACGACGAATGGTCAGCTTGGTGATACCCTGGATCAAGGATCGGCAAAAAAATTTCCATTTTTTTTTGTTTTTTAATTACTCACGAAATGAGCAATAACACCAAATTAAATTTTTAAATGATCAGCAGACCCCGCACAAAACCACGTGAAAAAGCCGTTCAACCGAATTGGCTAAAACTGTGGGAATCGATAGTTTATGTGATGCTGATCAAAAGTTCCAATGGGCGCGAAGTCCGAAAATGGCCAATTTTTCAAGATACGAGTGGTCAAAAGTTGGGAATATGGCCAACAGATATAGCTTACATGGGTTATCTACGCACGCACCGACGGTACTCATTGAGACGAAACTTGTTCCGCATTGAGACGGGACTTGTTCAAAAAATGTGTGAAGACTGTCAGGATAAGCAATAGCTACGCAACATTCGTGCAGCTAATATGGCCAAGTTACTGATACGGCCAGATTCGAGTATATGGCTCTTGTCTTGCGCTACCCGTTCTTAGCGCTATCCAGGATCAACGGCGTGGACGTGACGGGTGTTTGATCCCTTGTGTGTGCGCGTGTGTATTTGTGTATGTTTTTGTGCGTGCGTGTGTGTATTTGTGCGTGCGTGTGTGTATTTGTGTGTGTGTGTGTGTGTGTGTGTGTGTGTGTGTGTGTGTGTGTGTGTGTCTGGCTAATACCTCTAATACTGCTTCTTCGTTTGGTCGAAGTATTCTTATTTGTTTGCAAGGAAAGGTTCAATTATCTCGATCTGTTTAATGTCCATAGTTACATCTAACACACTTCGCTCTTAGCGGTTAAGCCCGGTCTACGTAGGCCGCAGTTTGCAAAACGCAAGACACACGCACAGTCTCCATGTCAATCTAACCTCTTTGTGTATAGAGATTAGATTGACATGTAGACTGTGCGTGTGTCTTGCGTTTTGCGAACTGCGGCCTACGTAGACCGGCCTTAACCGCTAAGAGCAAAGTGTGTTAGATGTAACTATGGACATTAAACAGATCGAGATAATTGAACCTTTCCTTGCAAACGATTAAGAATATTTTAATATCATGTGTATAACAAGTAGTAGGTAGATAAAATATTAAAGATCTTTGCTGTACTGTTATCTGCAGTATTAGAGGTATTAGCCACACACACACACACACACACACACAAACACACACACACACAAGGGATCAAACACCCGTCACGTCCACGCCGTTGATCCTGGATAGCGCTAAGAACGGGTAGCGCAAGACAAGAGATATATATTCGATCTGGCCGTATCAGTAACTTGGCCATATTAGCTGCACGAATGTTGCGTAGCTACTGCTTATCCTGACAGTCTTCACACATCCTCTGAACAAGTCCCGTCTCAATGCGGAACAAGTTCCGTCTCAATAAGTGCCGTCGATGCGTGCGTAGATAACCCATGTAAGCTAGATCTGTTGACCATATTCCCAACTTTTGACCTCTCGTATCTTGAAAACTGGCCATTTTAAGGACTTCGCGCCCATTGGAACTTTTGATCAGCATCACATAAACTACCGATTCCGGATTCCCACAGTTTTAGCCAATTTGGTTGAACGGCTTTTTCACGTGGTTTTGTGCGGGGTCAAAATTACTAATTGCTTAAAAATTAATATTTAGGCAAAAGTAAATTACCCCTTACTAAAAAAATGAGTAATTCGTTAGAAAAGAAAAAATTCTTTTCTAATAATAAAAAAATGTATGTGGAAAATCCATTACCCGAAAATTAGTATTTAGGCGAACATAAAATAATTTTTATTTACAAACTAGCTGGTTACCCGGGCTTCGCCCGGGAGTCGTTTTTCTTCAAACGACTTTATATTTGTGTTTTAATATCCTTAATCGAAAAAATTCCTTTATCAGTTCGGATACCGATTCCCAAAAAGATCGGTAACGAAAAATTATACACTCTATAGCATTCCTCGGAAAATTCTACCCCTATTTTATATACTTTTGGCAAAAAAAGATCGGTAATAAAAAATTATACACTTTACGGCACTTTCCGGGAAATTCTACCCCTATTTTATATACAATTCTTTAAGATTTGATCAATTATTTGCCGAAAAATTGGGAAAATTTCGGATACCGGTTCCCAAAAAGATCGGTAACGAAAAACTATACACTCTATAGCACTCCCCGGAAAATTCTACCCCTGTTTCATATATAATGCTTTAAGATTCGGTGGAAAACTAGATTTGCATAGCGGACAAACATACATACATTCATTTTTATATATATAGAGATGTCACCAAGTTTCAAGTTAATTGGCTTCTTTTCAATTCAAAATTCAAAATTCAGTCACCGAAAAATTCGTCAAACTTCTGATACCTGCTTCCAAAAAAATCGGTAATGAAAAATTATATACTTTATAGCACTCCCCGGAAAATTCAACCCCTACTTTATGTACAATTCTTTGAGATTCGGTCGGTCCGAAACCGGTTTCCAAAAAAATCGGTAACAAAAAATAGTATAATTTTTATAAGAATCAATGTATAATTTTTTAAGAATCAATCAATTATTTCCCGAAAAATTTAAAAAATTAAAAAAATTGGTTTCCAAAAAGATCGGTAACAAAAAATTATATTATCTATAATTCATTGAAATTCGGTGAATTATTTCCCGAAAAATTAAAAAAATTAAAAAAACCGGTTTCCAAAAAATCGGTAACAAAAAACTATACACATAGTGGCACTCCCCGGAAAATTCTACCCCTATTTCATATATTTCAATCAATTATTTCCCAAAAAATTTAAAAAATTAAAAAAACCGGTTTTCAAAAAGATCGGCTATACAAATTATACAGTTTGTAACACTCCCCGGGAAATTCTACCCCTGTTTTATATACAATTCTTTAAAATTCGGTCAATAAATTCCCAAGAAATTGAAAAAATTTCGGTACCGATTTCCAAAAAAATCGGTAATGAAAAATTATACACTTTATGGTACTCCCCGGAAAATTCTACCCTAGTTTTATATACAATTCTTTAAGATTTGATCAATTATTTGCCGAAAAATTGGGAAAATTTTGGACACCGGTTCCCAAAAAGATCGGTAACGAAAAACTATACACTCTATAGCACTCCCCGGAAAATTCTACCCCTGTTTCATATATAATTCTTTAAGATTCGGTTGAAAACTGTAGATTTGCATAGCGGACAAACATACAAACATACAAACATACATTCATTTTTATATATATAGAGATAGAGATTAATAATTAGTAGACATAATTTTTTTATTATTAAAATAATTAATAGTTCGTCAAAATGGATTACTGTTTATTTGAAAACTAATACTAATTAGTGAAAAGTAATTGCAAATTTTTCCAACAATAAATATTTAATCTCATTGTCAGGTAAATTACTAATTATTAAAAAATTATTATCTGGTTCAATATAAATAATTTAATTACTGCAATTAAACGTGGTTAAAAAAATTATTTTATTAATATATGTTACATATATATATATATATATATATATATATATATATCAAATTTTGAATCGAGTTTCTACAGTGAAGAGCAAAAACAAGACGCCGTTTGAATTGTGGCACAATAAAAAACCAAATATTTCAAACTTTCACGTGTTTGGTACATGTTATTCACAAGTACCGAAAGTATTACGACGTAAGCTAGACAAAAGGGCGGTTTGTCGAATCTTTGTCGGATATCAAGAAGAGTCAAATAATTATAAACTATTTGATCCTGAGACACGAAAGTTTACTCATACCACAAATGTAAAGTTCGATGACAAAGTTGGAGACTACGCTACGGTTACAGTGGGAGACAACACGAATCCTGAAGAATCAAAGGATCAAGTGTTACAGCAATAAAGATGACGAACGAGTCGAAGAAGCATCAGAAGAGGAAGCCAAACCAGTTAAACCGGAGGGAATGAATTTGAGACTACGTGAATCATTGTGAAGTTTGGTCATGCGATGCTGGCAATTCAAGAGCCACAAACTTATATGGAAGCGATATCATGTCCTGAAGCAGAACAATGGAAGAAGGCTATTGACGAGGAAGTCGAATCGCATATGACCACAGTTTCTCTATGCTATCGACCTAATTTTAAGTTCTACTAGCTTCAGCTTTAATGGCTAGGTTTATGAACAGATTTTCGGTAGCTCTATGGACCCTCCACTTTCTGCAATCTTAGCAGATATTGTAATGGACAATTTGGAAACATATTGCCTAAATGTACTCGACTTTGAAATTCAATTTTTTTTGTAGATATGTGGACGACATCTTTGCGATAATACCTAGATTGCAATTAAATCATACACTTAACGTTTTTAATAACTACCATCCACGGCTTAAATTCACGCACGAAATTGAATACGGTTATTAGAGATGGAGACCGGTTAATTATAATTACTAATTGGTACAAGAAACCAACTTTTCCAGGTCGTTATATTAATTACTTTTCCAGCCATCCGTTCAAGTATAAAATTAATATAATAAGTAGCCTCCTTGACCGTGTGCTATCTTATTGTCGAATGAGCGCTTCCCACAGATCTAACGTTGATATTGTTAAAAAAATTCTCTTGAATAACTCCTTTCTCACAGAGGTAATAAATAAACACATTAATGTTAGATTAAAAAAGCTCCGATACATGCGTGATGATAATGGTAGCCGAAACAACGTAGCCTTTGATACACACAACTGTGTGGCCGTATATTAAAGGACTTAGCGATGACATTCGTCTCACATTAAATAAAGTAGGTCTAGACACTGTTTATACTATACCTAAAAAACTCAGTAACATCCCAGCAAACGAAAAAAGATTGAAAAGAATTAAAACAGGATTGCCAGGAATTCCATTTTGTCAAAAAAAGAGATTGAAATAGTTTCAATATAGAATAGACGGAATTAAATGGAATTCAATACGGAAATTTTTAATTCCTAGCAATTCCTAGTTTGGCATTCAATGGTATTCATTTCGTTAACGGAATCAATGGTATTCAATGGAAATCATGACGAAACTTTCCAATCCCTAACCTGGCATTCAGTGTTTGTTACGTTTTTGTGTCGGAATCAGATGAGATTCAAAAAAGACAAATTCTTTCCAAAATAAGGAATTCCATGATATTGAAACTATTTTAATCCCTTTTTTGGACAAAATAAAATTCGGAAAGTCCTTAATTGAATTCCTGGCAATCCCGTTTTAATTCTTTTCAATCTTTTTTCGTTTGCTGGGATTATTAGGAGAGGTAAAAACAGACTCGATATGGATCACTCTACTGAACTGGTTTATAGGATCAATTGCGATGATTGTAACACTTTGTATATAGGACAGACTAAACGTCATTTACAAACGCGCATAAAGGAACATTGTAACGACATTAAAAAAGACGACAGCAATCATTCGGTTGTCAGCAAGCATAGAGTTTCATATGGGCACGATTTCAACTAATCCAATGTTGATATTCTACATAAAGAGAAGAACACCAGAAAACGTGAAATAGCCGAGACATTTTCCATAAAAAAACAGACCGATACAATCAATCTTCAAAAAGATACGGATAACTTAAATCCTATATATGACATGTTATCGCGATCGCTTGATTTGTTTCTCGTTCGACCAATGTTTATTTTCACAACCTTCTGATGTTCAATTTTTTTATTAAATCCCGTCCGTCTATTGTCAATCTTAGTCGCATGAACATGCTCGCTTCGACAATACGTGCGCTACTTCCTACAACGGCAGGATGGTTTTATCTGTCGCATTTACACTGCATCGATTCAAGTCACTACCATCGACATTCTACATCTTACACTTATGATTTTTGTTCGAGCTATGCAGGGATAGGTAACGACCGAGAAAACGAGACGGATGTAAAGCCGAATGTATCTCTTGTGTTTATTGGAAGAATACGTTTAACATAAAATGAATGAACGAAACGATTCGATACAAAGTAATTTGCCTCCGCGTTCGCAATGATCGAGAGTAGAGAGATAACCAAACAGAACGGACAGACTATTGAGAAGAACATGGATCACAATAAATGGTAGATAGTAAACCCGACGACGCAGTCGGTAACGCTTGATGGCGCCCCGATATATCGATAGGGACATCGACTTTGAGTACGAGAATTTGCGATATCCCTAACACCCTCTCTCAAATTTGAGTGCGTGAGGCTGCGATGTTTTTCATCCCAAGTCCATTGGTACAGAACGAATGTTTGCTGCTCGGTAGTGCCTTGGTAAGAACGTCGGCGATCATGTCCTCCGTGGGTGTATAGACGAGGTTGATCCGGTGATCCGTCAGGGCCTGTCTAATAAAATGACATCTAATGTCAATGTGTTTTGACCTGGAATGGAAGACCGGGTTGACAGCCAGCTTCGCAGCGCCTTGGTTGTCGTTATGAAGTGTTACCTTCCCGAGTGATGGTAACCCAATCTCTGAAAGAAGTTTAGATAAATAAATGGCTTCCCTTGCAGCATCGCTAAGGGCGGTATACTCCGCTTCAGTGGATGAGAGAGCCACGGTTCTTTGCTTTCGCGACTCCCACGATATAGCAGCGTTGGCTAGTAGGAACACAGATCCAGTGTACGACCTGCGATCCAGGCCGCAGTTGCCCCAATCAGCATCCGTATATCCGATAAGGGCCTTTCCACATTTCGTGTAGTACAATCCGTGGTTGATGGTGCCTTTGAGGTATCTGAGTACCCTCTTGGCAGATGTCCAGTGGACTCGTTTAAAAGAGGTGCACCATTGGCTTAGTGCGCTTACTGCGTGAGCAATATCAGGGCGAGTTCCCTGTGCCAGGTACATCAGCGAACCTAGGAGTTCGCGATAGGGTAGTTTTGATTCGTCTACGTCCGTGTCTTTGACAGCACCATGCAGCTTGACACTAGCATCCAGAGGTGTCTTCACTGGCTTACAATCGGTCATGCCAAATTTGTCTAGAACGTCACGAATGTATCCAGCTTGAGATAGATGTATCCCGTCCTTGATCCGAGATATTTCAATCCCGAGACAATATTTTGGGTATCCAAGATCCTTGATTACGAAGACCTTCGCCAGTTCTTCTTTCAAGTGAATGATGCGGGTTTCATCGCGAGAAGCTATGATAATATCGTCTACGTAGACCAATACCAGCGTTCGTTTCTCCTTGTCGTAGTACACGCACGGGTCGGCATGGGTTGGAGTCAGTCCAAGTTTCTTGAGAGCTTCGTCCAGTCGTTCGTACCATCGACGGCCTGCCTGACGAAAGCCGTATATTGCCTTCTCGAGCTTGCATACCTTGTTACCCTTCTTGAGCGCATACAACATCTTTTTAGCCTTCTCGATCAGAACAGCGTTAGATTCGGTCGCAATGATCCTCTCAAGCATCTCCTGTAGCATTTCCGGCATCTCCATGTATACTAACATGTCCATTATGCCATTTAGATAGGCAGTAGTGATGTCAATTTGTGAGATCCGCATGCCTTGCTCTACGGACGCAGCCATGAGCGCCCTCAACGAACTGAGTCTTGCAACCGGGGCGAATGTATCGTGGAAATCTACGCCAGGACGTTGTGAGAATCCCCTTGCAACTACGCGGGCCTTCCTTCGTTCCAGCTCTCCGTTCGCCTTGTATTTGTTCCTCAGCACGGTTCGGCAGCCTATCACCTTTTCGCCATTGGGTCTGTCAACGAGTGTCCAGGTGTCGTTGCTTACGAGAGACTTAATCTCGGCATACACAGCGTCTCGCCATTCATTACCGTCTGGACCTGAAACAGCCTGAGAAAGAGATATTTCAGAAGCCGCCATGGCAAACTGCGCGTCGAACCACTCCAGATCTTCGGCCATATTCTCTTCTTCGGGATTTTCCTCAACGGTCGCGGGCCGACTCTGTTGCAAAACCGGTCCTTTCATGTGGTACTGCTTAGCTGGTCGACCAGGTTTCCCGGTACGAATCTTCCGTGGACGTCCAGGACCTCGTACAAGCGGTTGATCTTCGTTGAAGTGGTCATCTTCATTTGCAGATGGTAGCGGATCGTCATCCTCGTCTTCATCTTCAGCCGTGATATCAGCATCTGCTGGATCTTCGGGTGCTCGACGATGGATCATTTCATCATTGTTTGCGATATCTATCCCTAGGTTTTGAAGTGAGTCATCATCTTCATCGAGAAGCTTCGTCCGACCATTTGTCGTTTCATTACTTATGAAGTCTTCGTAAGTGTTATTCGTGTCGAATCCATCCAGGAATTTCACATCCCTTGCGACAATGACTTTTCGGTCCTTCGGGATCCAGATGCGGTAACCCTTGGAAGTGTCAGCATAACCGACGAAAATGCCTTCGACGGTTCTGGGCTCGAATTTTCCCTTATTCGGATTCTTATTTAGAACGTGTACCTTACATCCGAATGATCTAAGATGACTTATGTCGGGCTTCTCGCCTTTCCATTGTTCGTAAGGAGTACATCCATCCAAACTCTTAGTGATGCAACGATTCCGTATGTAATTCGCAGTGTTGATAGCTTCTGCCCAAAATTGTGTCGGGAGTCCGGATTGTGCCAGCAGGCAACGAGCGGTTTCAATCAGCGTTCTGTTTTTCCGCTCGGCTACCCCGTTTTGCTCAGGAGTATGCGGAATGGTTAGGCGTCGTTGAATTCCGGAATCCTTCAATATACGATCCATGGCGGAGTTGCAAAACTCCTTTCCGTTGTCCGAATGAAAAGCCTTCACCTTGAGACCTGTCTGATTTTCGACGAAGTTCTTGAATTCGATGAATTTGCTTGTTGCTTCATCCTTACTCTTCAGAAAGTAGACTTGACACCATCTTGTATGATCGTCGATGAGCGTCATGAAGTAGCGCGCGCCTCCCGTTGAATTTACTCGCATTGGTCCGCAGAGATCAGAATAAATGATGTCGAGGCGGTGCTGTGATCTGTTAGCTCGAGATGAGAATGGAAAACTTGTTAGTTTCTGTGTGATGCATATTTCGCAGTTCGAAACTTTGGAGTTATCCTTCAGCTTGAATCCGGATGCTGCTTGAGTTTTCGACATTAGTAGTAAGTCTCTTAAGTTAAGATGGCCGAGGCGTTGATGCCAGATTTCGGTATCAGAGTATTTCTTCTGCGAGACTGTATTAGCTTGTTCGCCGGATCCTTTCAGAATATATAAGTCACCTTGACGTTCAGCGGTGAGCTTAATATTTCCTTTGATGTCCTTTACGGATGCTTGGTTTGAGCCGAATACGACTTGATAGCCTTTGTCCACAATCTTGGCTACAGATAATAGGTTGGTTCTCAGATCTGGAACATGCAGGGTATTTTCCAGTCGAATCCTTTTAGTTTTATTATTAACTCTCGTGAGAAGTTCTACGTTCCCTTTTGCATCCACCGTACTTGTTGCGTTGTTGGCTAACCTGATGTCGCTTTGTGTGGACATCGAGTTTGTCAGCATTCGAGCGTCTTTGCATAGATGAGACGTGCACCCGCTGTCGAGACACCATTGACTTGCGCCTACGCCCTTGGCGGGCTCGGATGACGAATACTGAGCGACTTCCGCGAAGAAACTTTCCGCTTCCGTATTGTTTGCTTTTTCGGCTTCTTGCGTCTTCCTTTTACGGCAGTCAGCATATTTGTGGCCGGTAATCTTACAGAAAGAGCATTTGTATTTAGGACGAAAAGGTGCTTTCGCGTTCTTATCGTTATGTGACGTCGATGCGTTATTCTTGCCGGATTTCGAATTCGGGTTGCGCCTGCCGTGAGCGAGCATCGCGCCTGATTCGTTGACGGTGACTTGATTTCGCGCTTCGTATTCCTCTACGATTTTTATTTTTAATTGCTCAGCGTTTGGCAGCGCGTCGCGAGATTCTATCGCGCATCTAAAGTTCTCGAAACTGCTAGGTAGGCTATAGAGAAGCATGATCGAGAGAAGATCTCCGTTGATCTGAACATCCATGGATTCTAGCTTATCGACGGCATCGAAAAATTGAGCGATGTGTGTCTTAACGTCCCCGCCTTCCGACATTGTTGTTTGAATAAGGCGTTTGAGTAACGTTGCTTTGCGCGCGGGACCTTTCGAGTCGTATATGGATTTTAATTTATCCCACACATCTTTGGACATTTTACAACCACGTACCTGCTTCAACTCAGAGGGATTTATAGCTAGGATTAAGTCAGATTTTGCCTTGCGATCCTCGTTCTCCCACGCTGCGATGGCTGCTCGAGTTGCTGCGTCGTCGGCATCGCCACGAGATTTCGGGCATGGCCTCTCGCCACTCACGTAGCCCCAGTTATCGTTCTTAACGAGTAATGCTTCCACTTGTATCACCCAAGTATCATAATTGTCCTTGGTTAGCGTTTCTAATCGCGTAGAGTTAATTGTATTTGTCTGTGCCATCGTCGATTTATTCGCGGAACGCACTTTAACGACGATGATTTACTTATGATGCGTCACGGTCGATATATCGCGTTCACGACGTATCACGCCCGGAAAGAACAAAGAAACTCTCGCGTGGATTCAGCGAATTTAGATATGAAAAAGTATTTCTTCACTTTGTCGTTGCGGCTCTGGGCCCATAACCTGTTCGAGCTATGCAGGGATAGGTAACGACCGAGAAAACGAGACGGATGTAAAGCCGAATGTATCTCTTGTGTTTATTGGAAGAATACGTTTAACATAAAATGAATGAACGAAACGATTCGATACAAAGTAATTTGCCTCCGCGTTCGCGATGATCGAGAGTAGAGAGATAACCAAACAGAACGGACAGACTATTGAGAAGAACATGGATCACAATAAATGGTAGATAGTAAACCCGACGACGCAGTCGGTAACGCTTGATGGCGCCCCGATATATCGATAGGGACATCGACTTTGAGTACGAGAATTTGCGATATCCCTAACAATTTTTTCGGCAAAAATCTTCATGGGTTTAATGTGAGAGTGATTGTTCTTTGTTATTAGTAGGTATTACCTTGCTTTTAACTTTGCTCCGTTAATTTTAAAATATGACTTTAATTATGACCTCAGACCTCAGACCAAATTGCTTTGTAGATTATTTGATAAGGACCCGATCCAAGGGTCGAAACGTCGTAACGTTTGTGTTAACTTTATATAATAGCCAATTGAGTTGAAATAAAACCTCTTATTATTGTTAATCTATATTGGCGGAATATTTTATCATTTTTGGTTTATTTCTTTTTAACAAAATTATTGTATCCCAAAAATTGGCGTTACCTAACTCAACCCCTAGTGATGTTTTTCAAAAAAATATATAAAATCTTTAAATTGCTCCAATTACATATATATTACCTCAAAAAATAACTTACACTTTTGAAAAATTAAACCCAAGTGGTACGTATTCTTGTATTCCCATGTAAGGATCTTTCTATTCTAACCCAAGTAGTAGCTTTAATTCTCCTTAAGAGAATAATATCATCAAATTGTGTTACCTTACTCAACCTATGTGATATGTAAAAATGAATACAAAATTTAACATTTATTTAAAAGAAATAATAACTTCGGTTGAGTAAGGTAACACAATTTGATGATATTATTCTCTTAAAAAGAATTAAAGCTACTACTTGGGTTGGAATAGAAAGATCCTTACATGGAATATAGGAATACATACCACTTGCCATCCGGCCATCGTCCAGTACTCCAGACTTTCTGGCAGATCAAGTGGAGCATGTGCGTAGCCTCTGCATGGGCCTAGGTTCTTGAGCATTTGGGCTGTAACTCTATCGCCTCAGCTAGTTTTGTGTTTCAGTTTTGCCATGGCCCATTCTATCTCTGCAAGAAGAATGTCCGGTTTCCTCACGCCGCATTCGCTCGTTCTCAGTTCTTTTGAATCCTCTGTTGCCGCGTACAGACCTCGGCAGTATTCCCTCCATCGTTCTAGCACCTTGTATCGATCTGTGATGATAGCTCCCGTATCATCCTCCAATGTCCAGTTCTTGATCTTAATGTCCTTTATCAGTGACTTGACTTTACAGAACATGTCTTTTGTGTGTGCCCTGTTGGATGACTCCTCGATCTCCTGACACACTCTGTCCACTTCTGCATCCTTGTCCTTACGGCAGAGTCTTTGGACAGTTCTGTGCAGCTCGCGGTAGTGCCTTCTATCATCTTCAGTGCTTAGACCATTCTCTTTTAAGGTTCTGCGGCGCAGGACGGCGGACCTGGTCTCCTGGCTCATCCAGTCAGGTTTACTACGCGGACCCCGGCGTTGTTTCACAATGGTCTCCGCAGAGTCTCCACATATCATTGGCTGATTCTGTTGAATCCGTCTCCATTCCTAGAAATCTAGTGTGCATGTCCTTCCTGAACTGCGATATTGCATCAGCGTGCATGTGCAGTGCCTTGTTGTTACTGGCTTTATGGACGACTTTGAGCCGGCCGGCTTTAAACTCCGCAACCAGCAACTGATGGTCGCTTCCGCAGTCCGCCCCGGGTAATGTCTTGGTATTAGTAATGGACGAGCGCCATCTGGTGTCAATTAACACGTAGTCAATTTGGTGTCGGTATGCACCTCCTGATGACGTCCACGTATACAGCCTCCGGGGATGTTGCCAAGTATTCATGATGGTGAATTGGTTACCTATGCAGAATTGCAGAAGCATTTCTCCTCTCTCATTGCGGACCCCCAAACCGTGCTTTTCTACTGTTTGGTTAAAGTGTGTATCGTGCGTTGCGTAGTTTCTCCCACTTTTGCATTAAAGTTGCCCGGCAGGACGGTAGTCTCCTTCCTCGGTCTCGCACGGCAGGCTGTTTCAAGCTTTGTGTAGAAATCAAAGATTTCCTCCTCCGTACACTCGATTGTAGGCGCATACACCTGGATGATGTTCAGGGTGTGCAGGCGGGCACCAATTCTAATCCTGATTATTCTGTCACCAATCGCCTCATAACCTAGTACACAGTCCCTCAGGTTCTTTGTAATGATAAACCCAACTCCATTGTTGCTCCTTTCACCGTTACCAGCAAGGAATATCATGTTTCCATTTCCAGTTTTGAAGTGTCCACTATCTTTGAGATGTGTTTCACTCAGGCCCAGTATATCTACTCCGCATCTTTGCATTTTAGATTCCACTATCTCTCGCTTCCCTAGTTGTAGCAGACCGCGGACATTCCATGTGCCTATTTTCATGTGTTAATTTCGTCATACTTTGGGTTGTTTGCCATCAGTAGCCCAGTTTTCACAAGAAGCCTGGTGGGTCACCCTCCTGTGGCCGGTCGCCAATTTCACACCAGACGGCCCGGAACCATCTAGGCGCCGGGGGTCAGCCGGATTGCCCGACATATCATTCCTCCTATTGTCCGTATTCATGTGGTTTTCTTGGGATAATAGTCGTAGTGGTTTCCCATTGCCAGGTTATTTAGAGGATGCTCATTCTTCACGGTACCCGTAACCTTCGCTTGTTACTCGGCGGTGCTGCTCCACTGGTTTTTGGTCCACCCCGGGTATATTATTTCCCCGGTTCCTCTATTTCTAGCGGGCTTTCCCCTATTCGCCACCTGGAGAGGTGTCCGATGGGGGACCAGCAACCCCGCACGGTATCGTCGATAACCCCTCTTTCCTCCACATATCCACCTGGAAAAGCGGTGGCCGTGGAGGGTGAGTTCTCCATTGGGAGGAAGGTTCGACTTGTGACGTGCCCCGAAAATTCCGGGGACACGTGCACCCGGTAGCCACCGCCGCCTTCCACCAGACCACGTCCCAGATCTCCGGAAAAAAACCCCGCAGCCCACACAGCACAGATCTCCAAGGGACGTCCCAAAGAAGTCCCCTGGACGTCCGGACGTCCGTCCAAAATGGCGCTCTCGATTTCTGTTGCGCAGTCGCTAAATATTTTTGCGCATGCGCACAATTTCTTGATATCCCGCAATATGCATAATGGAATTATTTATGTTTTCTTTAATAAATACTGTAGATAATTAGTTTTTAAAGGTGGAGCAAATTGAAACAAGAATGGAGCAATTTGTCTGTGCCTTAAGAATGTACAAATTTTAATAATTGATATCCCGCAAAATGCATAAAACAATAATTTTTATTTTTTTCTTAATAAATACTGTAGATAATTAGTTTTTAAAGGTGGAGCAAATTTTGAAACAAGAATGGAGCAAATTGTCTGTGCCTTGAGAATGTACAATTCTAATGATTGATATTCCGCAAAATGCATAAAACGATAATTTTTATTTATTTCTTAATAAATACTGTAGATATTCGTTTTTAAAGATGGAGCAAATTGAAACAAGAATGGAGCAAATTTTCTGTGCCTTGAGAATGTACATTTCTAATGATTGACATCCCGCAAAATGCATAAAACAATAATTTTTATTTATTTCTTAATAAATACTGTAGATAATTAGTTTTTAAAGGTGGAGCAAATTGAAACAAAAATGGAACAAATTGTCTGTGCCTTGAGAATGTACAAATTCTAATGATTGATATCCCGCAAAATGCATAAAGCAAATTAAAGAAAAATAAAAATTTAAAAAATGGCGCTCTCGATTTCTGTTGCGCAGGCGCTAAATACTGCGCATGCGCACAATTTCTTGATAACCTCCAAACTGCATAAAGCAATTATTTACGTTTTTCTTTATAAATACTGTAGATAATTAGTTTGTAAAGGGGAGCAAATTCAAACAAAAAAGGAGCATTTTTTCTGTACCTTGCGAATCTACAAATTCTAATGATTTTTGCTTATATTAACGTTTACATTGTTATTAACTTTATAATTTAATTATTAAAAAAGTAAAATAAGGCAAATTATGAAAAATGCATATTATGAAGGAGCAAATTAAGCAGATTTTTTTCATGTATCGTAAGTTTCATTACTGTAGAAGTCGCTGGCTGGGAATTTGTGGGTAATTAATTAAATGCATCTTCTGCAAGCGACTAGAATCCCTATATAAGAGTCTGGCCACTGAGGCTATTTTGTAACAAAATGGCGTCTCGCATCTTATACAGGGACTCTAGCATCTAGAGTCAAGGACACTCAGAGACTGTAGTCGCCAGCCTTAACCTATGAAGAAGAAGGAGAAGGGAACTGTAGTAGCATTCTAATTGGTTTCGCCATTTTGTTACAAAAGGTTGATTGAGTCAATACGCGTGAGTCCACTCAGTGGCCAGACTCTTATATAGGGACTCTACAAGCGACCTACCTCCACCACTTAAAATTGAGCGAGTTTCCAGACCTGTGTGTACCGTGATCGAAGTAGCTCTTTATCGTATTCCGATCAACAGTTTACTAACCGTAAATGATCTTCAAACGGCGGTAAATTCCGCTAAAGCTGATTTCTTCTGTTTACAGTTAAAAGATCAAATTGCTCATTGATTTAATCTTTTTAATATAGCACGTTCGTCTGATTCCATGTTAACACGTACTGATCGGAAACTGCTTTAAATTAAGGAAACAAAACATGTTCATGTTTATAGAAAGAGACAATAATTATTGAACACTGCGCATGCATCTTTATTCTATTTCCTTCTTAAAAAAAAGTAGAACAAATATCTGGGATTCACGTTTAATAAAAAAGGTAATTATGCCGATCATATAAAAGAACTGAATAGGAAAGGAAGGATTATTGCAAATAGGGTTTGGGATTTAGAAGAAAGATTATGCAAAGATGATTTTAATAGAAGAGAGATGGACGCTTTTTAAGTATACCTAGTGAAAAGTGTAACGGAATATGGAGCAGAGATATGGGGGTAGAATGAAAAAAAGGAGTTAGAAAAAGTCATGATGGATTATGTAAGATGGGTGTTTAGACTAGATTTTTGTACACTGAGATATGTAATATTAAGGGAACTAGGATTAGAGAAATTAAAAATTGGTTGGGGTATAAGAGCCATGAAACATACGAGAAAAAAAGCAGAGAGAAAAAAGACGGAAGTTTAGTAAAGGCATATGTTGGAATGAAAAGGACATAATGGGAGAAAGATTTTATTATAACAATAGTTGGAGCTCGGAAGTAATAAAAGAATTAAATAATGAAGGTAAAAATACTGAAGGCTTAGTAAGAATAAAGGAACAGGACATTCAAGGGCAAATAATAAACAGTAAAATAGCAGAGGCAAGTACAAGGTACAAAGAGATAGAGGTAAGAAACGAAAAACCCAGTTATTTATTAAAAGAAAACTTGGATAAAGTAAAAACAGGAGATGAGATTAGAGCGATGGTAAAATTAAAATGCGGCAATTTAGAGGATACAAATAAATATTGGTTAGACGAAGAAGATACGAAGTGTAGATTCTGCAAGATAGGTAGGGACAACTTAGATCATTATATAAGCGAGTGCAATATCACAAATATGTGGTTTGAGAATCTAGGTAGGAATAACAAAGAAAGATTAAAGAATATACAAATTTAGAATAAAAAAAAGGAAAGATGTTAAATAGATTATGGAAAAAAAAGAGGAATGCTATAAAATAGATAGGATAAAGGAAAAGAAAAATGAAAAAGTTGGGAAGGAGCATGAGTAGGAGCAGTAATGGAAACAGCTTCATACATAACGGTTGTAAATAACAATGTATTGCGGCTTGTATGTAAAGAAGAAAGATGGATGATGTGTGGATGGATGCGTGTTTTAAGTAAGAAATGTAAACCAACTTTCTTGGCGTATAGCTGAAATAAAGACGTATATATTTCCTTCTCAAAATATTCAGCATGCGCATATTAATTTTCAGCTTGTCTTTGTAACCTATGTTGAACGTTTCTTTGGGCATGTTCCGAAATGTACTGACAGTATCAAAAATCTATAACATACGCGACGTAAACTATAGATTTTCAATGCCGTCAGTACATTTCTTCTTAAATCATAAAATTCAAGTGTTAGTAGTTGTTATCATATGAATGTTGTTAATCTGACCTCTTCTCTAGTCCTTGAACTTCCATCTCTCGACGCGCATGAGAAGGTGGTGTCGACATAGGTGTCAGTGCGGAGACAGGTGTCATTGTCGGCGTTGAGGCAGACGTGCCGTTGCGCAACGCAGAATCCTTTCGTCTGGACGCGGGGGAAGCCGGTGCCGAGCCGACCGCTCCTGAGTTTCTTAGCCAGGAATTCTTGCTACTACTGTTCTCAGCTTCTGTAGGCGAAAGTAATAATCCAGGAGAGAGTAACACGACTGGCACTCGAGCAAACTGTTCCGTTGGTATTCGCATCTGAAAAATGTCGTTACTAAGTTATATTAATATTCAGATCAATTCAAACGTCAAGAAAAAGAACTCAATATAATAGCCTAAAATTAATTAAATCAAATTCAGCCAGTTTAAATCATATAATACAAGATAAAAATTTACAATATGATATTACTTTTTATAAATCTAATATGCAATAATTCGCCAAAGCCAAAAGCCTCAAGAAATCAAATTGATAGTTAAAATTTAATTAAAGTGACTTTTAATTATTAATTAAAATCCAATTTATCTTCAAAAATATAAATTTTTTAATGCATTTTTGTTTTTCGTCAATTTATAGATACTTCATATAATTGTAGCTATAGCTCAAATTACATTTATATGTTAATTGTTCCAATTGTAATCAAAATTTATATTAATGTATGCAAAAATCGTATACTAACTTTCGAATAACATTTAACGCAGACGGTCCTCTTGCATAAGCGACAACGTTGTCCCCAAGGGCCTAGTAAACCGAAGCGTGTTTTCAGACAGAGAAAACAAACACGTCTTTTCTCTACATCTTCTTTTACGCGCCCTTCCACGGGAAGAGACTCCAACTCAGCTTTTGTAAGCACGCTACGAATATGCACAATCTCGTCCAACGTTAATGACAGCCTTTCGTCCAATAACATGTCTCCTAGCGTCGCTTTCTGCGAAATGTGATTAAATTTTAATATATTTATTTATGATTACGTCTTTTATGTTTCCATTTCATATATTGTACGTTTAAATCGCAAAGATGTAACTTTTAGCTCCTAACTATAATATTCTTATATTAACCCTCGGTTGTCACTCGGGGTCAAAGTGACCCCAGACTATTTTTTTTATTAAAGTAACACATCTTAAGAGTACTATGCAAAATTTTAAGCAAAAGACATTGAAAAATGAAAGTTGTGATTTTTCCGAACACTTACATTTTTTTAAGGATTTTTTTTAACATGATGCCATTCAAAAAGTTTTTGCTTCCTCATAGAGGAAGCTTTGTTTTCGTAAAAAAAATTTCTTTTTATTTGTTTTTCTGAATGTGTTCAGAATGTTCTAAAACCTCAAAAAATTGTAATTTTAAAAAATGTCTGTATGTATGTGTATGTGTGTATGTGTGTATGTGTGTATGTGTATATGTGCCAAATTTACCGAAATTTCTATAACTCCAGAACTAATCAACCAAATCTTAACAAATTGTATATGAAATAGGGGTAGAATGTTCCGGAGAGTGCTATAGAGTGTATAGTTCTTCGTTACCGATGTTCTGGAAACCGTTTTTTTTTAATTCTTTTACCCATAAGAATTAGAAAAATTAAAAAAATCGGTTTCCAGAACATTGGTAACAAAAAAATACACACTCTATAGTACTCGCCGGAAAATTCTACCCCTATTTCATATACAATTCGTTAAGATTTGGTTAATTAGTTCTGGAGTTATAGAAATTTTGGTAAATTTGACACATTTCTATAACTCCAGAACTAATTAACCAAATCAAGATTTGGTTGATTAGATTCAGCTTTATATGCGGTTAAAGGTCCATAATTTTGATTGCTTCTTCTATGAGAAAGCCAAAATAAATAAATATAAATAATTATGGCTTAAAATAGAGGAAGCAATGCAGGTTTGCTTACTTAAAAAATATGAGGAAGCAATGTACAAGTTTCTACTTGCACCCTGTTTTTATAATGAGAATACATTCTACAATGTTTAAACTTAATTCTAGAATTTTTTGCGATCCACTTAAACTGTTAGTTTTTTAACAGCTGCTTGAAAATTGGTTGGGATAAAATTGACCCCGTGTGACAAACGTGTTCGAAAAAAGAGGTGTGACAACCGAGGATTAATGTATTATTTTTTCACAACACCTCCACAGAAAGTTCAACTTTCCATGCCTGTAGAAAGGGACGAAAGTGGCAAATTTCACGCCAGGGAAATTCGTACAAATTAAATTCGTAATAAGAAGAATTTAGCCAAAATATCGAATAAATCTTATATTCAATTTAGGATATTTTTAATCAGTAAGCTCATCTGTAGTGCCCTAAACAGCCCAATTTTGCATTTTTGCTCTTAAAAATTTATAATAAATAAAATACGAGTTAAAGTGCAGTTTAACGTGCACTTACAATTAGTGCATACCACTATAAGATGCCCTTAAAAAAGCCGATTTTTACATGTATGTTTGCACTTCGCATGTATATGCGTATAGTGCGTGCGTGCGTGCGTGCGTGCTCGCGTATATGTATCAAGAGACACGATAGTGTCTCGCGCCAAGTACACGCGAAGCGAGACTGTACTCTTTTACGTGACGCGACGAGTTGCGTACGAGTACTCGAGATGTTGAGATCTCAATACCGAGTGAACGGATCAAGTTCTAAGTAGGCTTGATCGATAGCTTGGGGTCGATTTATAAATAAATGTTTTTATTTTTCCCTTTTACGTGCCCTACGAGCGGAGATATTGTGACGCAAAATCCAAATGTGAAAATTTTTTATCAAGATACGTCGTCGTCTTTCACTCAATCAGAGAAACGTAACTTTCACTACTTTCAACAGTAGATGGCTCTTGATTTCCGATAAGTTGCGCGCGCATTATTATCGATCTAGTAGGTAAATTAGGTCGATAAACTTATCGGTCAGGAGGAAGATTTCTATTTAGGTAAATTAGGTCGATATAGACTTATCGGCCAGGTTATCAAGAGACCGACGTATAGTTGGCAAACAAATTAAAAATTATTGAAAATTATCTTATCCAATTGTTTGGAAATCATTTGAAGATATTTGGAAAAAACTTTTTAGAGTTTAGAAAACCATGCATACAATAATCACAATCTTTATAAATTAAAGTGACGTGTTCACGTGCATGGGGGGTGCAGGGGGGTAAAGCCCCCCGCTCACGCTTGAAGCAAAATACATTTCCTACCCGGGCACGCCGAAAGCGTGTCCATGGAGGGTGTGCGGGGGGAACAAAGCCCCCCCTACCCACCCATCAACCCAATCCACACCGCCCAGTGCACAGGAGGGTGCAGGGGGGGCGGAGCCCCCCGTCCACGCATGTACTTGATATGTTATATAAAGCCAGCGGCATACGGAGCATATTTTCCTGCTGGATTGCTTGCGATCTAGCAAATTACTAGAAATCTTGAGTGTTGAATGGTGCAATTATAGTAAATTATTAGATTGCAAGCGATCCAGCAGGAAAACATGCACCATGTGCCACTGGCTTAAGATATGTTTATCATTGAAAGCTAATTGTAAGTGATATGCATTATAATTATACACATACGTTTCAAATTCGCGCACTTTTGCATGGGCGTGCGGCCACAGGGTATGTTCGTAGTCGCTATAACAGCTCGTCGGTATGACAGGAATCATAATCTGATTCTTGTCAACTTTTACGTTTAATACCCTCGCTTCGCGGGACAGAGCGACACTTTTTTCTGCCAGATTCGGTCGTTTTGTGCAAAAACGCATCGATTAAGCCTAAGTTCAACAAAATCGGTGAGGAGACCACTATTCTTCAAAGATTTACCTTATTTTTAAAACAGAATATAGAATATCGACCGATGGACTTCCGGTTCCAGGACGATACAGTGTGGCACGTGGGGGTTAGGCGAGTGTATTTTGGCATATTAGGAGGGCTTAGGAAAGGTCTGGTGGAGAAGCTCGGGTGGGGAGGAGAAAGTGGAGGAGCGAAAGCTTGC
Organism: Temnothorax ravouxi; assembly: GCA_030770255.1. Classification (NCBI taxonomy): domain Eukaryota; kingdom Metazoa; phylum Arthropoda; class Insecta; order Hymenoptera; family Formicidae; genus Temnothorax; species Temnothorax ravouxi. The sequence goes on along the minus strand of JASTWP010001778.1, from coordinate 21,300 downwards.
GAGAAAGTGGAGGAAAGTCGTGAAAGGGCAGAATAAAGAAAAAAAGGGTGCTGTAACCATGAGTGAAAGTAGGACGGGCTGAGAGTACGCGAAGTGAAGAGAGGGAAAACAGTGAGAGGAGAACGGCCACGGGCAGGGAATACGCGGAATATTCGCTCTGTGCGTTTGGTTGGAGGGGATAGCTACGAGCTACAAAAGCGCTCGGGTGAGGGAATACTGAACTCAGGGTGGAATATTTTCCTATTCAACTAGGCTTATTATTATTAAAAAGCTGGATCTAATCAACCAAATCTTAAAAAATTATATATGAAATAGGGGTAGAAAAGACTGAAAAATATAATAAAACTAGAAATAGATCGATATCTTCAAATTTGCAGAAGTTAAAGCATAAACATTTCTACAAAAATTCAAAATTTTATTTAAAAAGAACCGCTTTTTTACCAATCATTGCCAAATTCAATCTCAACCTTCCTTACATGATACTCTATCGATTAAAAGAAAATGCACTCCGATATCTAAAAAATTACAGAAGTTAGAGCATTAACATTAAAAAAAAGAACCCCTTGATTATTAGCAATTTTTATTAATTCTATTATATTCTTCAGTTTTTTCTACCCTTATTTCATATATAATTCGTTAAGATTTGGTTGATTAGTTCTGGAGTTATAGAAATTTCGGTAAATTTGGCACATACACACACAAACATACATACAGATGAAATGACTGCCGCGGCCGAAGCGGCCCCTTTCGTTCCGCGTGTTCTCAACGGGGCACGTGTATCGCGTAGACGAGGACGAAAAACGCGGCATGACGTATCGAAACGCAAGAGCAAAACATTCTCGCCACGTTGAAATCAGTTAAGAGCAATATTTAATTAGCAGTAGTTATTGACGTAGAACTACGTCTTTCTCCGCGGTATGGGGGGTATCCACGGATGTAACGATGTAACGATGTAACGATGTAACGATGTAACGATGTAACGATGTAACGATGTAACGAAAATATGTCACACTTTGAACGTTTAGATCTTCGCAACTAATAATCGTAGAGTAATCATTGACATCTCATTTTAAAGCTTAAGAAGTCCCATTTATGATAAATCCAGCCCAAACTCTCTATTTCTTTCCGTTTAGATATAGTAGCGTTAGACAGTTTAGCTAAATTTCTTGTAGATGCAACGAAAACATGTCACATTTTGAACGTTTTTATCTTCAAAACTAATAATCGTAGAGTAATCGTTGACATCTCAATTTAAAGCTTAAGAAGTCCCCTTTATGAAAAATCCAGACCGAACTCTCTATTTCTTTCCGTTTCGTTATAGTAGCGTTTTAAAGTTTCGCAAAATTTCTTGTAGATTCAACGAAAACATGTCTCACTTTGAACGTTTAGATCTTCGAAACTATTAATCGTAGACTAATAAATGACATCTCATTTTAAAGCTTAAGGAGTCCCCTTTTATAAAAAAGAATGGGCACAGTAACAACTGTGCCGCAAGCAACACGTAGAACTACGTCAACTGTCACTGATGATGAACTCGGCGTTACAGCCCTGTGTGGGCCTTGGCCTCCCTTCACGAATACTTTAACTTGAAATAGTGACAGTTGACGTAGTTCTACGTGTTGCTTGCGGCACAGTTGTTACTGTGCCCATTCTTTTTAATTTTTATTTATTGTTTTCTGATATAAAAAATAGGAGTTCCAGTAATTAAAGTGACATAAATACCGCTGTGCAGTTAACTTCCAATTATAAAGTAACAATCATAGATTGCGCGCGTATAGCAATTTTTACTCACCGAAATTATTAACAGTAAAATGTAAAAAAATACACTGCATCTATTGCACAAGAAGCTTTGGTAATAATCACATTAAAGTTGTTTTTTATATTTTTTTTGCAAACTGCCTTGTAAATATATCTCGTTGTTTCCACATTTATTTGCATGGCGATAACGGTAGATGGCGCGACCTGAAACGCACGGAGCGAATAGAAGGAGAACAGGGCGGTAAGAGAGGCGGACTAAACCTGTATGAAGTTAACCCCCCATTTTTTATTTCAAATATTTTTTTAGTTGTTCCCGGTTGTTCTCTGTTTGTTCTACATTGTTCCACTGTTAATAATCCAAAAAAACAAAAAACACGGTAAAAAAAGCAAAAAAACTGTTTTTTAAAGTAACCCCCCATTTTTTGAAAATGCCAAGTTTCTTGGTTGTTCTGGATTGTTCTAATTGTTCTAAACATTGTTCCAGAATATTAGTTTGATTGGTCAAAAACTTTAAGAGATATTGAAAAAAGAAAAATTTAGGAAATAACAGTTTTTGGCCATTTATTCGTAAACAAAATGACTTACAAAACTGTCGATTTAGAACATATTTCTAACCGCGTAGAACAATTCAGAACAAAATTTTTAAGACTAAAACAAGACTCTAAGGGGTACTTTACTCTTCACCGGAAAAATTTATTTTTTGATTTTCTTAGTTAAAAATCTTGTTCCAGGCTTCCCGCTTTAAAACTATCGTGTTCTCTACTGGAAAAACTCAAAACAAAAATTTTAAGACCAGAACAAGAACCTAAAGGGTACTTTACTCTTCATCGGAAATATTATTTTTCGATTTTCTTCGTTAAAAATCTTGTTCCCGGCTTCCCGCTTTAAAACTATCGTGTTCTCTACTGGAACAACTCAGAACAAAATTTTTAAGACCAGAACAAGAACCTAAAGGGTACTTTACTCTTCATCGAAAATATTACTTTTTGATTTTCTTCGTTAAAAATCTTGTTCCCGGCTTCCCGCTTTAAAACTATCGTGTTCTCTACTGGAACAACTCAGAACAAAATTTTTAAGACCAGAACAAGAACCTAAAGGGTACTTTACTCTTCATCGGAAATATTACTTTTCGATTTTCTTCGTTAAAAATCTTGTTCCCGGCTTCCCGCTTTAAAACTATCGTGTTCTCTACTGGAACAACTCAGAACAAAATTTTTTAAATTAGAACAAGAACCTAAAGGGTACTTTACTTTTCATCGGAAATATTATTTTTCAATTTTTTTCGTTAAAAATCTTGTTTCTGGTCTTAAAAATTTTGTTCTGAGTTGTTCCAGTAGAGAACACAATAGTTTTAAAGCGAGAAGCCCGGAACAAGATTTTTAACGAAGAAAATCGAAAAATAATATTTCTGATGAAGAGTAAAGTACCCTTTAGGTTCTTGTTCTGGTCTTAAAATTTTTGTTCAGAGTTGTTGCAGTAGAGAATACGATAGTTTTAAAGCGGGAAGCCTGGAACAAAATTTTTAACTAAGAAAATCGAAAAATAAATTTTTCCGGTGAAGAGTAAAGTACCGCTTAGGGTCTTGTTTTGGTCTTAAAAATTTTGTTCTGAGTTGTTCTACGCGGTTAGAAATATGTTCTAAATCGACAGTTTTGTAAGTCATTTTGTTTACGAATAAATGGCCAGAAACTGTTATTTCCTAAATTTTTCTTTTTTAAATATCTCTTAAAGTTTTTGACCAATCAAACTAATATTCTGGAACAATGTTTAGAACAATTAGAACAATCCAGAACAACCAAGAAACTTGGATTTTTCAAAAAATGGGGGGTTACTTTAAAAACAGTTTTTTTTATTTTTCCACCGTGTTTTTCGTTTTTTTTTTTATTATTAACAGTGGAACAATGTAGAACAAACAGAGAACAACCGGGAACAACTAAAAAAATATTTGAAATCAAAAAATGGGGGGCTAACTTCATACAGGTGCGGACTAGGGATATTGGAAAGGATAGGAAGAGCTGGTTAACGATAGTGGACAAGAGCTAGGGGAGAAGAGTTTCGTAGGTGGCAGATGGAGGCAAATCAGGAAAGAGTGACAGTGAGCAAGGCGGGAAGGAGAAGAAGAAAAAAGATGAGTGAAAAAAACAAAAAGCAGGCCAACGAAGGCGGATAGCCAAGTGGAGAGAGAGAACAGGTAGCGCAGGCTCACTCGTAGCTTGTATTCAAAAAAAGAAAAGAGGAGAAATCGAGGAGAAATTAACAGCAAGAGTAGAAGAGGAACTACTGGAGAAATTTAAAGCACTGAGGAAGATAAACAGATCGCCGCCTGCCAAAATTAAAAAAGGTGAAGAAGGGAAAGAGAACATAACAGCAGAGGAGATGTTTAAGGAAATTGTAAGGAAAATGGAGGAGCAGGAAAAGGAAAGAAAAAAAGATAAAGAAGAGATACAAGATATAATAAAAGGTTGATGGAGGAATTTAAAGGGAGGGAGGTGAAATGAGGAAAGCAAAGAAACTCGATAGAGAAAAGATTGAAAAGCTTGGAGGAAAAGGTCGAAAAGGCGGACTTGAATGGAATGGAGGGAAAAGAGGGAGGAGTTTTAATAAAGAAATGGAAGAAGATAGAAAAAAATTTGGAAACGGCGGAGAGAAGAAGGAGAAACAATATAATTGTGAAGGAAGCGACGGGAGGAAACGAGACGAAAAGGAAGAAGATCGAGAAGATGATAAGAGAAATAAATAAAACAAAAGTGGCCATCGAGGAGGTGTAGGAAATAGGATACGGAGATAATAAAATGACAATGCTGAAGTGTAGAAACTGGGAGTCCAAGAGAGAGATAATGAAAGAGGGAGTTAGGAAAAAAATATGACAGCTGTTTGGGTGACGACCTCACTAAAATGGAAAGACAGATACAGAAGGAAATAAGAAGGAGAGCAAAAGAAGAAAGAGAGGCAGGAAAGAAAACGACAATTGGTTACCAGAAGATGTGGGTAAACAACAAAGAGCTAATATAAAACGAAAGCAAAGGTTTGGAGGAGAGGAGTGATTGGCGGAAGAAATAAAGAGGCAAAGAGGGATAGAGAAGCAGGAGAAGACTCGGAGAATGAGAAGAAAGGAGGGAAACTTGGGGAAAGGAGGAAGTGGCAACAGAGGTGAAGACGGCAGAGCAGACCAGTGTCACCGCAACATGTGCGACGGACAGACGGCAAGATCGAGAGATCGAAGGCGGAAGAGCAGACCAGTGTCGCCGCAGCGTGTGCAACGGATAGGTGGCAAGACCGAGAGATTGATGGAAGGGATCAATAGTAAGAGGGAAACAGGTAAGAGACGCACGCGGCGACAGTAAAAGCGAGCTGTGGAATCGAAGCGTACGGTAAAAGAAAAAAAGCGGTAGTATTGAGAAAAGTGATTGTAGAGAGTTCAAAGGTAAGGATTGGCTATAAGGGTGAAGGGAATGGTGAACTAGATGAGAAGAAAATTACAGGAGAGCACAATGGTGCTAAGCAGAGAGGATAAACAGTATAAGATCTTCTAAAATTTGTTTCAGATACCACAGGAGAAAAGAAAGATGGACGGAAAGACGAAAGTCAGAGGAACAGTAGAAATTGACAGGGAGGCGATAGAGATGATAATGGAGGGGCGAGCAACAAAGATGATGAAAAATTTTAAGAAGGAAATAAAAGAGCTGAGAGAGGAAGTAGAGAATTTGAGAAGAAAAATTTACAAAATAGAACAAGTTGCAAGTAAAAGGAAGAGGGACGAGAGTGAGGAAAGAAAGGATAAGGTATGCAGGAGAAAATGGTGGTACGAAGAGAATGAAGAAAACGAAGAAAAAAGAAGGAAGAACGTGATAATCAGAGTTGAGAAGGATAGATGGGGAGGAAGCAAATCAAACTGGAAGAAGGTGAAGCAAGGATGTATTCACAGAAGGACTGAGAGTGAAGGTGGAGGTGAAGGAGGTGATCATGATAGGACAGAGCAGGGAATGGTTGACATTTCTGGTAAAGATGAGAAGTGAGGAGGATAAATGGAGAATATTGGAAACAAGAAGAAAAGAGGGAAGCAGATGAATGAAGGTAAAAAAAGGATCAAGGAAGGAAAGGAGAGGAAAATGAGAAGGGAAAAGAGAGAGGAGAAAAATGAGAAAAAAGGAGAGTCGACAGAAGAGGATATTGCGAAGAAATTGGAGGACAAACTCCTGATGGAAACGGACGAGGACGAGGACGAAGCAGACCGATAGGAGGGATTGGGGAGGAGGCAATGGAAGGGGTAGGGAGGCCAATATGTTGCAATGTTTAAGATTTATGATATATGTTATGATTTATTTTATTTTTTATTTATGATTTATTATTTTGTTGTGAGACTGTCAAAGACCGGAATTAGAATGGTAGGCAAATCATGTAAAGGATTGAGTACGTTCCTGCAAAACGCCATGGAAGAGATATAGTTTGTGTTATTATGATATGTACAGGGCACAGGGTTGGGTACGTCCCTACAAAACGCCCTTTCAAACTTCTTTGGGGTAATAAAGTATCTTTCTAACCTAGAATATCAACCGATACATGAAAACAACAAATTAAATAAGTAAAGCCGTCGTCGGTCATAGCTGGATCTTTGTGCTAATTAATTTTACTCCAAAATGGATTAAAGTAACACTGAAATAACCGACTCCAAGCTGACGTAGTCTAGTAGACTATAAAGTACTAAAAAAGTGATGTCGTATGTAACATTATAGATTTTACTCTGTTGTAACTACGATAAAAATATAGTACAAATATATTGTTGTCGAATAAAAAAAAATTGTTTGCATTGATTCGCATTTGCGTTTTCTGTGACGTATTTTTTACCCAATCCATGCAGGCGAGCGCGAGGCAAGCTCGACCCGCGCGGGCGGCATGGCAATGCCCCTTTCCCTCTCTCTCTCTCTCTTTTCTTTTGTTTAATAACAACGGGAGACACACATAAGTGTAGACAGTCTCCAAATAAAGAAGTCATACAAAGCATACGAGTTTCTTTCCTAAACTACATAAAATTGACATATTATATATGATGTTCTACACTGCTATAAAGGACACTATTTAATATCTCGATGTACATCATTATTGTACGTATCACGTTTTTACTTTTTTATATTATGTATCTATTATTCGTTGTGGGTGGGTGTATACAGAGAGATATATATGTAAGAATCCTAGAAATATATATAGGTTAATGTTCATGGCGCAAAGCCGCGCTAGTGTCGCGATGCATGTAGGTGGCGCACGGTCGCCGGCCTATCCGGTGGATATACGGAGGGCGCATCGGGCGCTTAGTAACAAGAGTAACTAGGGATCGTGTGGCGCGAGCTGCGTTTCAACGGTCGCCGTGCACGTCCGAACAAGTCTGTGCAAAGTCAGTCTCGTCCAGTCCTCAGCAGGAGTCGGTCGGTCGCAACTACGTTCGTCTCCGCAGATACTTTTGTACCACAGTTCATTAAATATTATTATTATCCACTCATCCTCTATCTCGCTCGATTATTTTCGGACATCCTTACAGTTCAGAAGTGGGATTACAATTTGGTTCTCACGGTTATCGCGGCCAGTTGTACGGTAGCGCGAAAAGTATCGGTCTTTCGGTAACGAAACAAGAGGCTCGGGACACGGATTCAGGAACGTCTCAGGAACGAACTTCAAGGAAGCAAGGCTCGGAGACACGAGGCTCAAGGACACGAGGGTTAAGGACACGAGACTCAGGACCGTCTCAGGAACGAGCTTCAAGGAAGCGAGGCTCGGAGACACGAGACTCAGCGACACGAGTGTTAAGGACACGAGGTTCGGTTTTTCGAAGTGTAGTGCGCGCGTGTAGTGGCGACCCGGTGGGAAATGGATCGCAAGAAACTCGAGGAGTTAATGCACATGCAGCTTCAGCAAGAAGCGTCGAAATACAGTCTTCCCGTCACAGGATCAAGGAACGACCTAATCGATGCGATTATGCTACATCTGGAAAGGAACGGCCCGTCCGACCTCTTCATAGAAAATCGAGGCGCGACGATTAATTCGGCGCAGGCGCCGTCGAATGCGGAAGGACCGCCATTACAGAACGAGCTCATATCTTCGTTCACCAACGCTTTTGAACGTTTAATGGGGCAAATGGCTACGCAGCAGCAGCAGTTCCTGCAGCAGATTTCGAATAATGTGCAGCGAGGGAATAATGCCACGCCGGCAACCCCCGAATCGCAGAACGCGGCAACACTATCGCACGTTCTGTCAACATCTGCACACGGAAATACGAAAGGTTCTAGACTTTCGATTATGAGTTCTGTTTCTCCCGCCAACGCAGTTTCGCTATTGGCATCGCAAATCCCGGAATACGGAGGAGGAGCTGATGAAAACGTGCAGCGATGGGTACAGCGAGTTGACCAGGTTGCTTACGCTCATAGAGTGGCCGACGATGTCACATTGCTTGCGGCGTCGAGCAAGTTAACCAAAATGGCAAAGAAATGGTACGACGTACAATCAGGCTCAGTGTTGACGTCATGGACGGACTGTCGCCAAGCATTACTCAAGATGTTCGAACGGAAACTTCCATTTTATGTGGTCATGCAGAAGATTGAAGCCAGAAAATGGACGCCGTCTAAGGAAACATTCCAAGAGTACGCCATAGACAAGTTGGCGTTAATTCATAGCCAAGGTCTGCCTATTCAAGACACAGTCGATCTGCTGATCGGTGGTATTACCGACAGGTCGCTAAGGGCCACGGCGGCAGCAATCCCTGCCATATCAGTCGAACTGTTCGTCGATCGGATGTGCCAAATAAACGTCCGCCGTTGGTACATTTGAAAGAAAATCGTCTGACTTCAAGTCAAACGAGAACAAGGCGGCTGGTTGCAAGAAATGTGGAAAGAAGGACCACAGCCAAAAAGACTGTAAAGACACCGAGATCACATGCTTCTTCTGTAAAGGCAAAGGGCATCGGAAAGTGGATTGCACTAAATGGAAGAAGAAGAACCCCCCGACTCCCGGTGAAAAGCCTGCAGCAGTAGCAGCGGTTGAGGATAAGAACGATGTTCCAGCGCCTGATGTGGTTGCACCTGAATCCCCAGCAGCAGAGATCACGGCAGTGCCGATCCCAACAGTTGCAGCGGTGCAGCAGGACGCGGCGGTAATCCCAATTAAGGACCCTATTGTTAAGATTGTGCAGTTAAATGGTAAGCGCTGTGATTTATCTGCATTGATGGACACCGGAAGTCCAGTATCGTTCATAAAAAACGAAATCTGTAAAAAGTTCAGTTTGTACGATTCAAGTGAGTTTGTAGAGTCTAAGCGTAAATTCTCTACGTTAAACGATTATCCGATTCCAGTTAAGGGCATTGTCAGAGTTTCAACTTCTTTGGATTCCTATCCCGATAAAAATTTCGAGATCAATCTATACATTTTAGAGAAAGATAATTTCATGTACGATCTGGTCATTGGTCGCAATTTTATGGAAAATAAAGTTACATTGTCATTGCATCCTCAGAAGGACAGCGACATTTAGTTTTTCCCGGAAGATTTCATGACTAAAGATATTTGTGCGGCCATTGAAACGGAAAGAGACTACCAAATTGATTTCGGTAAAGACGTAAAGAGAAATTAAAACAAGTAATTCGGGAAGTTGAGGAAGCTGACAGTCCTGTCGTTGATGATGGTTACGCGGTTAGAGTTAATTTGCGTGATCCGTCGATATATGCGTATGCTCCGCGCCGGTTAGCGTATGAAGAAAAGAGGCAAGTCCGAGAGATTATCGATGATCTCTTAGCCCGCGGTGTTATTAAACCGAGTACTTCACCTTATTGCGCACGTATCGTTTTAGTGCGAAGAAAGAACGGCAAGTTAAGACTATGCGTCGATTTTCGGCCGTTAAACGCTAGGATGTGGAAACAAAAATGTCCGTTCCCTGCAATCGAGGATTGTATCGCGGAACTCGGGGATAACAAAGTTTTTACGTTATTAGATTTAAAGGATAGCTTCTATCAGATAAAAGTACACCCCGACGATACTAAATATTTCGCTTTCGCGACCCCCGACGGTCAATATGAATCAACGGTGTTACCTTTCGGTTGGAGCGAATCACCGGCTGAATTTCAGAAACGGTTAAAGAAAAAACTCGAGTCTCTTATGGATGAACTAATTGTGTACATTGACGATATTATGATACCGTCTAAAACTGTCGAAGCGAATTTAGAAACGCTAAAAAAAGTGCTTTGGATTTTGAAACAAAATGGTTTTCAATTGAACTATGAGAAATGTCAATTCCTTAGGAAAAGAATCGAATTTTTAGGGTATGATGTATCACCCGCAGGTATATCTATTAGTCAAAGACATACAGAGGCGATTAAAGCTTATGCTTATCCGCGAAACATGCATGAGCTACAACGGTTTCTAGGCTTAGTAAACTACTTCAGGAAGTTCATTAAAGATTTCGCATTGATCGCAAAACCGTTGTATAACTTGCTTAAAAAATCAGTCGATTTCACTTTTGAAAAAGCGCATTAAAGCTTTTGACACTCTCAAACAGAAGTTAACATCGTATCCGGTGTTACGAGTATATAACCCCGAAGCGGAAACAGAGCTGCATACAGATGCAAGTTCGCATGGGTTCGCAGCCATATTGTTTCAAAAACAAGATGGCAAGAAATGGGCTCCGATTGCGTATTATAGTCAAGCGACTAATAAAGCCGAATCGAACTACCATAGTTTCGAGCTTGAAATGTTGGCGATAATAAGAGCGGTTGAAAAGTTTCACGTATTTCTTTACGGAAAGGATTTTACGATTGTTACGGATTGTAACGCGGTCGTGTACGCGGTAAACAAAGCGAATTTGAACCCGAGGATTGCGAGATGGGTTTTACAGTTGCAAAACTATCGGTTTAAAGTGGTTCACAGACCAGGGAAACGAATGCCTCATGTGGATGCTTTGAGTAGGCAGGTAGCCTATGTAAACTTTATGACTTTAGAAAGAGAACTTGAATTTAAGCAGTTGCAAGACGAGAAACTCAAACAAATTGCTAACGATTTGGAATACCAAAGTAACGATGAATTTAATAAGTTTGAGCTTATAGATGGATTGGTCTACCGGAAAGATGAAGACCGTCCTCGTTTCGTAGTTCCCGAAGTAATGATTAACGCTATTATCAGAGTCTATCATGATGACATGGCTCATTGCGGTTTTGACAAAACCTTTGAAGGTATTTACGCGACGTATTGGTTTCCCACCATGCGCAAGAGAATAAGAGATTACATCGACAATTGCATGACGTGTTTAATTGCGAATTCCTCGACATGTTCGCGAGAAGGTGAAATGCAGTTAACACCTGCTCCTTCGATACCGTTTGAAGTTATACACATAGACCATTACGGTCCATTACCGACCACGTCAGATAATTATAAATACATATTAGTAATAGTCGATGCTTTTACGCGATTCACGTGGTATTTTCCCACACGGACAACGACGTCAAAAGAAACCAGCGATAAGTTACTTTTTCTTTTTAATGTATTCGGAAATCCTAAAGAGATAGTTTCGGATAGAGGCACGGCCTTTACTTCGCGAGAATTTGCTTTTCTCGAAAAATTAAATATTAAATATAGGAAGGTCGCAGTAGCCTCACCATGGGCTAATGGCTTAGCCGAACGTTCCAATAGATTCCTCAGAACGTCTCTAACTAAGGTAATAAACGATCAATACGAGTGGAAGGCTCATTTGTTAAAGATTCAATATGTAGTTAACAACACGGTTAACTCTTCTATAAGTTCTACCCCTTCTAAATTGCTTTTGGGATACGACTAACACGGTCATTCAGATATTAATGTTAAACATTTATTAGATGGGATAGCTAAAATAGATAACGACTTAGCACAAGAACGTCGGAAAGCGCAAGATGTAGCGATTGAAGCGACTGAACGGGTTAGAAAATATAACAAGATGTACTACGATAAGACTCATAAGACCCCATCACAGTACAAAGTAGGCGATTACGTCTTAGTGCGAGACTTACAGTCCAAAGTTGGCGAAAGTAAGAAACTTAAACCTAAATATAAAGGTCCGTACCGAGTAGCGAAGGTTCTTAATAAGAATCGTTATGTAATCACGGATATCCCAGGGTTTAACGAAACGCCTAGATCCTATAATGCAATATTGTCTCCCGATAAGTTCAAACCCTTAGTCAAACCAGTCCTTCCCCCATAAATGTTAAGTTGCGTTAGAAGTAAGCAGCGAGCGTGTATAAGTTAAGTGCGTGAATTTTATATTGTATTCAAATTAGTACGTAAGTTCATATTGCGAAAGTTTGTATTGCGTTTATTTTATAATGTTTATAATGTTGTTCATAACACATTCGAGGCGAATGTAATTGCAGGTTGGCCGAAGCTGTAAGAATCCTAGAAATATATATAGGTTAATGTTCATGGCGCAAAGCCGCGCTAGTGTCGCGATGCATGTAGGTGGCGCACGGTCGCCGGTCTATCCGGTGGATATACGGAGGGCGCATCGGGCGCTTAGTAACAAGAGTAACTAGGGATCGTGTGGCGCGAGCTGCTTTTCAACGGTCGCCGTGCACGTCCGAACAAGTCTGTGCAAAGTCAGTCTCGTCCAGTCCTCAGCAGGAGTCGGTCGGTCGCAACTACGTTCGTCTCCGCAGATACTTTTGTACCACAGTTCATTAAATATTATTATTATCCACTCATCCTCTATCTCGCTCGATTATTTTCGGACATCCTTACATATATGAGGTTCGAAAATATGCCTACATCTTTTCTTATTCTATGTATTTATTCTATTATAGATAAATAAATGAAAATACTGATACCATGAATGTTGTAACTAATAACGATTTGACATATAACAATTTGTTTCATACTTTACGCAATAAAGGGCCATTAAAACCACAATGTATTAAATCGAGAAATCATTTATTAAAAATAATACGTCAAAAGTATGAGCAATATAATTGGAAACCTAAATATGAAATAAAATAAAATCTTTAATATTGAACTTTTCATTATCATTAAATTAAAAAACTTGCACATTGCTGCCTCATAGTTTTTAAATGTGCAAGTAGAAACTTGCACATTGCTTCCTCATAGTTTGTAAGTGAGCAAGTAGAAACTTGCACATTGCTTCCTTATAGTTTTTAAGTGTGCAAGTAGAAACCTGCATTGATTCCTCTATGAGGAAGCTTGTTTTTGTAAGCATAATTATTAATAGATATTTATTAATTTGGCTTCCTCATAAAAAAAGCATTGCAGGTTTTTTGCAGGTTTCTTGCAGGAAACTTGCACACTTAAAAACTATGAGGAAGCAATGTGCAAGTTTCTATTTGCACACTTTTTTTATGGATAGAGTATCATTAAAGATAGATTGGTGTTGAATTTGGCAATAATCGGTGAAGGGGTTACCAATTTTTGCCTAAAAAGTGTACAAATCATACACGTAATCTTAAATATAAGTTACGTGTATGATTTGTACACTTTTTAGGCAAAAATTGGTAAGGGATGTTGTTTCGAATTTGGCGAAAATTAGTAAAAGGGTTACCGATTTCTGCCTAAAAAATGTATAGGGTAGACCAAGGCAAATTGGATTACTAATTAGCACGATAAAATTGCTCGTTTAAAATAAAATACTAACGAAAATTGTCTTACAACTTATATTAATCCGATTCGCCTCAATCTACCCTTAAGTTATTTGTTGGATAGCCTCAAAACCGATCCTCAAAAAATTTAAATTCGCCGTTTTTGAACATAAGCAACACATTGGCATCGAAAACTCAAAAAACAATTTTTACTTCGGTCTTTACTACCCCTATTTTATATATAATTCTTTTAAATTCGGTTGATTAAACTTAGCTTTATATGCGATCAAAATTATGGACCTTTGATCGCGTATAAAGCTGGGTCTAATCAACCAATGGCATCAAAAACTCAAAAAACAATTTTTACTTCGGTATTTTCTACCCCTATTTCATATATAAGTAGTAGGTAAGCTAGGCTGATTCTAACCATGGGATCTGAGGGGGGTGAGGGGCGGGGGGGACCGCGGGCAGGGGGGAGGGGGGAACCGCGTTTTCTAGCGCCGCGAGGAGGGAGAGGGGGGAACCGCGTTTTCGAGCGCCGCGGGGAGGGGGAGGGGGGAACCGCGTTTTCGAGCGCCGCAGGGAGGGGGGGGGGGGAACCGCGTTTTTCGAGCACCGCGGGGAGGGGGAGGAGAAAACCGCGTTTTTCAGCGCCGCGGGGGCCGCGGGGCGAGGGGGTCCGCGTTTTCGCCGCGCCGCAGAGTTCGCGTGCAACGGCCGCGCCGGTCCGCGTGACGTCACACGCTCCCGCTCGCGTTATCTCTCCCTCGTCCCGGTCGCGCGCGTCTTCTCGTTCTCGCGCCCCCGTCCTCCCCCGTTCACGCGCCCGGCTCCTGGCCCCCGTTCGCGTTATCTCTCCCGGCCCCCGGCCCCCGTTCGCGCGCGGTCCCTCTCGCTCCCGGCCCCCGTTCGCGCGCGTCTTCTCGTTCCCATCACCCATTATAGCTACATTATTTTTTATATCATTTTAAGTGATTTCTTTTTATTGGAAATATGAGGAAGAATATTTAATAATTTATATGAGACAGATGAGAGAAAACGTTTAATGATCGAGAGTTCTAATTCTAAACCGTTGACAGTGTACAAGGGAACGGTAGACAGAAGGAAATTTTTTAACCATATTATATGTATTTATTTATCATGTAGCGCATTATACACAATACTATCAGCAGCATACGCCAACAGTTCACAATCAATAATCGAATTTTTATCATAAAATTCACGCAAGATTGTAACTGCGTCACATTTATCGGTTATACAATTTTGACGTAAAATGGTTACAAAATGTTTGAATTTATCACTTACGTCGTGAACATATTTATATAGTTGAAAATACACATTCTCGACGCAATGTTCTAGTTCGAACAGGAAGAGTACGGTTGATGGTTTCATGTACAAGTTGGTGCCGCACGACGTCAATTTTACAATATCTGCGTCACGTATTTTAACAAGCTCCAGATCTTGAAACGTTAGCGATGATGGTGCCGATGACTGCACGAGTCGCTGTATATCTGCACGTTTTTCGATGAATGTCACCCACGTTGCATGTGGCAGAATTATCCGATTGCCTCGGTTATCACCAATATGTATATCCACAGAGGATATAGGTCCCGCGTTGATTCCAACATCCAAAAATTTATACGCTGTCGATGTCAAGGCAAATCTCCTTCCCAAAATACATGGCGTGTAGCGGGGTTTATCAAAACTGAAAAAATACAATTATATGTTTATAAAAGTTTTTGCACAAGTATATACGAAAATTAGCGGTACTTACTCATTGTGCTGTTTCTCACACGTTTCGTCCTGAATCGGAACGTAGTAGTTCGCACCGTGAGTGCCCGGGAAAAAATAGAAGAGATCTGAACAGATTTGAGCAGATCTCATCAGATCCAATCCACTCAGATCTGGTTTGATCAAAATATTGGCCCTATCTGATCAGATCCAATCAGACATGAGTAGATCTGATCCGATCCTAGCGGATAGAGTCAGATATGTAACGAGAATAATCTATTATATTATCTGCTCAGATCCAATCAGACATGAGTAGATCTGATCCCATCCGGTGTCCATCCACTGCAGAAAATTGTTGTTTTCAAATGTTATTTTTTAAATGTGCCATTTTATTATAAAAGTGGACTCCACGATACAAAAGTTGTGCCGTTCCACGACTTAAATAACTTGGCGCAACTTAGCACGACACTGCCGTGTCTGATACCGTTCTTATACCACTGTTCATCAAATTTTAAATACGAGAATCAGATTCCGTCGGATGCCATCTATCGGATATTTTGAGATCCAACATTATGATCTGATCATATATAATCTTATATAACTATATAAGGTTATATGTGATTATATTATTTTATCAGTTTAGTTTAAATTATAAGATATGTTTGCAAAATAATTTAAAAGATTTATGTTTTATATATACATATACACATTAATCTTTTATAATTAGCTATTATTAATTAATTTTGCACGGTACTTTTTTAATGGAATATTTAGATATAATAAATTCTAAATATGGTGTCAAAATTTACAATTATTATCAAATTGGCAGAAACTATATTTATTATATATGTTAATGTTTCAAAATTGAGAAAACTGTTTTTAATATAAAAATTAATTGATTTTTTGACAAAAAATCATTTAAAAAAGCTTCTTCTTTACAGAGTTAATATTATATTTGATATAATGTCCAACATTGGGTGTAAAAAATAATGATGAACGATTTAAGAACAAAATTTTTATAAGTTCTATACTGGCGAGATCTGCTCAGATCCAACAAAATCGGAAGAGATCTGATTGGATCAGCAACACAACTTTGTAAGCCAAGATTGGACTTATCTGGTGAGATCAAGATATGTCTGACTAGGTCTGCTCAGATCCAGCAAGATCAAAAGAGATCTGATTGGATCAGCAACACAACTTTGTAAGCCAAGATTGGACTTATCTGCTGAGATCAAGATATGTCTGATCAGGTCTGCTCAGATCCAGCAAGATCGAAAGAGATCTGATTGGATCAGCAACACAACTTTGTAAGCCAAGATTGGTCTTATCTGGTGAGATCAAGATATGTCTGGCTAGGTCTGCTCAGATCCGACAAGATCTGAGGCATAATGTCTGCTCGTACTTTAGGAGATCTGAAGCAATCAGATAATGTCCGATTAGATCGGAAGAGATCTGATTGGATGTGCGATTCAATATCGAACGGCAGCAATGGTCAGATCTGGTGAAATCGGATTATAGTTCAGCATATCTGGCTGCATGTGATTAGATATGACCATGCAGATCTGGCGAGATAAAATTGTATCCAATCAGATCTGAATTTACTTGAATTTCAGATCTCGTTGTATCTCATTTTATCAAATCAGACATGGTCAGATCTCTTCCATTTTTTCCCGGGTGTTCATCGTATCTAGCTGTTTGCGACGTACTCGAACCGTATCGAACTCTCGACTGCGCTCTAGAATCCTCGTAGACCATTTATACATACACAAAACTGCAAATCTTGCAAAAATAGCCCCAATGTACGGCTGCTGCATGGTGACCACCACCACAATCCACATATACGTTAAATGTGATGTCTTTGTCATGAACATTCGTGATGAGATTACCTCATCGAGCATCAAATACGATTTCTTTTCAAGAGCATACGTGTCTCGCGATGATTTTATCGAACACGTGCAAAACTGCAAATTTTGCAATTTCGCATAAGTCAATGGAGCGATATTGTTTTGAAGAACATGTCGCAACATGTCTCGCGATGATTTTATCGAACACGTGCAAAACTGCAAATTTTGCAATTTTGCATAAGTCAATGGAGCGTTATTGTTTTGAAGAACATGTCGCAACATGTCTCGCGACGATTTCATCGAACACGTGCAAAACTGCAAATTTTGCAAATAGCGCCGATGTACGGCTGCTGAGATGAAATTAGATATGATAAGCAAACGATGCATCATTAGTAGAATATAAAATGACGAATCTGGGGGATACGCTCAATAGTCGAGAACTGGAAGTCGTGAGTGCAACAAATGGCGTTAGCAAGAGGATCGTGCAATAACATGGAGCAAGTGTTGTTGGAGCAATCCACCCTGTTAAATTCGAGAGAAGACTTTGCCGCGTGGGAGCAACGATGCGACGAGTTTATCGATTCGCTGGAAGAACAAAGCCGAATTAAACGACCACGATTATCGATCGATCAGTCATCGATCGGTCACAAACAGTCGTTGGTCGCTTGTATCGCTCGACTCGAAGGTCTGAAAGACTCGATACGTCAACGTTTCGTGCATGTGGGTGCGGGATACAGTGCGAGTGAGACAGGACTCAGATGGCGCGAGATAGATACTTTTGAAAGCCGTATACTGACCGGTGCGGTAATAAATTCCAAACACATCGACCCTCATCAATTTCTCAAAGATGCGGGAGACATTGTACTCGATCGTGTGCGGAACGTCATGCAACGACATGGCAATGTAAAAATTAACACAGTGTTTAATGGTGAATTTGTTGCGGGTGACAAACGCGCGAATAAAAGTATCGCAACGAGAAACTATGAACTCTTTCGTGAGTCCGATCTGTGTGAGTGGTACAAGCGACACGTCATCGAGCCTACCTTAGCAAAGCTGGAGGAATTCCAGGAACGTGATAGCGGATGGGCGTTGTCGAGTATACTCAATTTAACGGTAAATGTGAACAAATATAATCCATTGCACGCGGGATGTTTTGTGGAAATACCGCGAGAAATTAAAAAGAAGAAAGCGGTGATAAACGTGCAATCAAGAGACAATGCATGTTTCGCATGGTCAGTGACAGCTGCTCTACATCCAGCCGAGAGACATGCAGATCTGGAATCGTCGTACCCTCATTACACGTCGGTGCTAGATCTTACGGACATTAAGTTTCCAATGACGTTGGATCAAATTAAAAAATTTGAAAATCACAACGACATCTCCATCAATGTCTACAGCATCGAAAAAAACAAGGAACTTGCTATCCTACCAATACGGGTTACTGATCGTAAGATGGGCAGGCATGTAAATCTGCTGTACGTGCATGACGACAACGTGGGACATTTTGCGTGGATTAAGAACCTATCCCGCCTCGTGAGCTCGCAAATTAATAAACATGGACACATAAAGCACATTTGCGATCGGTAAGTACCTATAGTTCTTTTAATAATATATAGAATATTTTGTGTATAAAAAAAATTTATAATATTTGTGTTTATTTTTGCAGATGCTTGCACTACTTCAGCTCCAACGAGAAATTAGAAGCCCACACCGTCGACTGTCGGGAGATGAACGAATGCGCGATCAAGTTACCAAGCGATAACGACAAGTGGCTGGCCTTTAAAAATCACAGCAGGAAGGAACGAGTTCCGTTTATCGTATACGCCGACCTGGAATGTACCCTGGAGAAGATGAAAGCGGATCCGGAAACGTCTAGGTACACATATCAGCATCATTGCGTGTTTAGCATAGGGTACTACGTGCGTTGCTCGTACGACGAGTCGTTATCTATGTATCGGTTTCGTCGCGATAAGGATTGCGTCGCGTGGTTCGCCGAGGAGCTAAGACGCTTAGCTCACGACGTCAAAACTATCTTGTCCACTAACGTACCCATAGCAGATTTCACGCAAGACGAGTGGGAAAAATTTAACAGCGCAACGCACTGTCACGTGTGCAAAAAACCGTTCGAGCCAGACGACGTGCGAGTACGCGACCATTGTCACCTGACCGGCCGATACAGAGGTCCGGCGCATTCTAATTGTAACTTAAATTATAAAGATTCGCATTGTATTCCCATAGTGTTTCATAATTTATCGGGCTATGACGCACATTTTATTATAACTGAAATAGCAACAGCGTACGAAGGACATGTAGACTTACTCCCAATTACAAAAGAAAAATATATTTCGTTTACGAAAAATGTTCAAAGCACCGAAGATAAAGATAAGAAAACGTGCGTCAAATTGCGATTTATCGATTCATACAAGTTTCTCACCGCTAGTCTCGACAAATTGGCATCTTATCTCAGCAAGGATAAACTGCGAATATTGCAACGCGAATTTTGTAAAATATCCACAGAAAATTTTGATTTGCTGACACGAAAAGGTGTATTTCCCTATGAATACATTGACTGCGTCGAAAAATTGGAGGACTTGTGTTTACCACCGCGCGACTCGTTTTACAGTTCATTGACAGGTGACACCGTATCCGAGAGCGATTACGCGCACGCCGTCGACGCCTGGCAGCGGTTCTCCATTCAAACGCTCGGTGATTACAGCGATTTATATCTCAAGACCGATGTCTTGCTGTTGGCCGATATCTTTGAAAATTTTCGCGATAGTTGCGTCGCGAGTTATGGACTCGATCCCGCGTATTATTATACTCTACCGGGTTTTACGTGGGATGCTATGTTGAAGCATACACACATCAATTTCGAATTGCTCACCGACATTGACATGATCATGTTTATGGAACGCGGTATACGCGGCGGTTTGAGTCAATGTTCAAACAGATACGCGCTGGCCAACAACAAGTACATGCAGTCGTACGATCCATCGAAACCGTCGTCGTACCTGATGTATTTTGATGTAAATAACTTATACGGCTGGGCAATGTGTCAACCATTGCCATATGCAGATTTTAAGTGGGTCGACGACGTAACCGATTTTAATGTTATGGATGTCGCGTTAGATTCCTCGATAGGCTACATACTCGAAGTCGACTTGGAGTATCCACAACACCTTCACGACGCGCACACTGACCTACCGTTCTGTCCGACGCGCGATAAACCACCCGGTAAGCGGCAGGACAAGCTCCTCGCAACATTATACGATAAGAAACGATATGTAATACATTATCGCAACCTGCAGCAGTGTACTCGTCACGGTCTCCGTATATCAAAGATTCACCGCATACTGAAATTCGCGCAATCTCCATGGCTTCGCGATTATATAGAACTTAATACGAAATTTAGGACATTGGCCAAGAATGATTTCGAAAAAAATTTATACAAATTGATGAACAATGCCGTGTTTGGTAAAACCATGGAGAATGTGCGCAATCACGTTGACGTGCGACTCGTGACTCATTGGGAGGGTAGATACGGCGCGGAGGCAATGATAGCAAAACCAAATTTTCATAGCCGAAGCGTCTTTTCGGAGAATCTTGTAGCAATAGAAATGCGAAAACTCGAGGTGAAGTTCGACAAACCAATCTACGTGGGTATGTGCATCCTCGATATATCCAAGACATGTTTGTACGAATTTCATCACTAGTACATGGTACCGCTGTATCGCGATAAGTGTAAAGTCACGTACACCGATACGGACAGTCTCATTTATCACATCGAATGCGACGATGTATACGATACCATGAAGCGCCATATTCATAGATTTGACACTAGCGAATACGCGATCGATAATACATATGGTATCCCACTCGCCAATAAAAAAGTACCGGGCTTAATGAAAGACGAAAACAGCGGTGCGATAATGACCGAATTCGTCGGGCTTAGAGCAAAGATGTATGCCTTGCGAGTAGACGGTAAAAAAGATACGAAAAAGGCTAAAGGTGTTAAGAGTAACGTCGTAACCAGGTCGATAACGTTCGACGACTACACGCGGTGTCTGCGCGACGAAATTGAAATGTCGCGACAACAGGCTTGCATAAGATCCAAACTACACGAGGTATACACCATATCCGAAACGAAAATAGCTCTAAGTCCGTACGACGATAAGCGCTACATTATACCCGGTTCTACCGAAACGCTGCCATGGGGACATTATAAAATACCATTGTAAATATATTGTAAATACATTTAGAAAAATAAATGACACATTTGTATGTATAATATGTTTTTATATTGTAATAAATTTTTACAATACATTATTCTTGTGTATCCATGAATTGTGTGAATTATCAAATCCTAACCACTTTACATAAAA